>RJWH01005805.1:0-68072 GCA_004363575.1 Solenodon paradoxus | reverse complement strand
TGTGTGTGTGTGTGTGTGTGTACGCGCACGCCCTGTGCATCTCTCCATGCGTAGGCAACGAACGCGGTGTCCTGGAAACACCTGGGGATGGAGCGCCTTCCTTCGTGGATATTACCTGGACTGGCGCTCTCGCGAGAACTGCTGAGATCTCCCTGTCTCTAGGGAGAGCTCTAGCAACCAAGGGCGTAACTAGGGGGTGTGTCTTCAGACCGGTTGCTAAGGAGGGGTCTCTGTTAGTCAGTCTCCGCGTGCCGGCTGGGGCCCCGGAAGCTGTTCCCCGTGGCACCTGTGCACACCTGGTTTAGAGTTGAAACTGCAGCTACGCTGGCACCCCAGCGGGCAGTAGCCGACCTTGGGACTTGAATTCAGGTCTCTCTGGCTCCAGAGTCCAGTCTCTTACCCCAAACTCTGGATTGGGGTGGTTTTTTGGTTTTCGTTTGGAAAATGGACTGTGGAAGACCATTTAAGAAGCCCCTGGGAGAAGTCGGCCTTGGGCGGCAGCGCTGCATCCTGTCTGCCCGCTGCGGCAGAGCTCGCTGCAGGTCAGGTAAGTCCTGTGCCGCGGAGCCTAGCTCAGGATTCCCACCCCGGCGAGGGCTCGCCTTCCTCCCACACATCGTCACTGCACACCCTGTGGAAACATCCTACAGAACACACTCCAGAAAACTTGGCCTTGTTCGGCATATGGGTTTTCATATTTTGTTTAGTTTTCAAAATGACTTTTAGCTTTACCAATTTTCATTCTGAAAGCTGGTACGAACAGAGCATCTCGTTTCTCTCAGTCTTGACAGAGTTTTGAAATGAACTTGCATTCTACCTAAGTGACCATCGATCGGTATTCTTTTCTCTTTCCTGGGTCAGGAGACAGAAACCCCCAGTCCCTGCCCATGTGCTCTCAGGCGAAGGCTGCACACTTTCTGGTGCATTCCAGGGGTGCTCACTAGTGCTGAGTCAGGGCCATCGAATTGAGCATGTGACCTCCCCCATCCTGAGGCTTTCCCGTGGACAGATCCATAAAGGGAGAGAGGGAGGTCAGAAGGTGTTTTTCTACTTATGACAAACTAACATTGACTTCACATCTCATGGCTGCTGGGCTCAGTCTGTCTCTCACTGTGGCAGGAAATCAATTCTTAGCAACCTGGGTGGGGAGGCTGATGGCTGTCTGGGCCGGCAGGCCTGCTGGGGCCTGGAGGCTGAACACTCTGCTTTCAGCGGCAGCAAATTAAGGAGGTAACCTCTCTGCCTTTGTGTGCCCATCTATGCAAGAGGGTCGTTGAGGCACAAGTGGAGAGGGCAGACGAAGGGCGTGATGACATGCATGAGAAGAGGGTAAGCATAGTTATAATGGGGTCTCATGCTAGTGGGGAAGACCTTCCTTTGCTGGGTGATTGCAGAGAAACCAAGAGTCAGCCGAAAATTCAGTATGTTCCTTATAGACAAGTGTCTGCATCCAGGACCCTAAAAGAGATTATTGTCACCGGGTGGCATAAACAACAGACATTTATTTCCCATAGTTCTGGAGACTGAGAAGTTCAATATCAAGGTGTGGGTAGAGTTGGTGTCAGGTGAGGGCTCTCTTCCTGCCTTACACCCGACCACCTTCCACTGTAGGTGGAGAGAAAGGGGGGAAGCAAGCTCTCCTGCCTCTGTTATAGACTCCAACCCCATTATGGGGGTCCCCATTCCTTTACCCCAAACCACTTCCCGGAAGCATCATCTCCAAAATGGATCACATTGGGTCTAGTGTCCAACAGGTGAATTTTCGAGGGTCCCCGACATGCCATTTGCCACACCAGATAATCTCCAATGCAAACTGTTGTTACTGCATCATAGTCTATGTGATAAGCAGGTGAATACATTTTAATATGCTGAATATAATGTGATGCATGAAAATCAGTGCTGAGACTTGTAGACATTCAAGGGATGCTCACAGCCCTAGGAAGGCTGAGGGTGGGTGCATCACAGTGATTGTCAGGGGGCTCCGCAGAATTGGCCAGTTCTCCCCATAGTTGTCTGAACCCCACACTTTGAGGTTACTGAGTTGTCGGACAAAGATACCCTGTGGCAGTCACTGGGACAGCGTCTGTGGACCTGTGTGAGGGCCGGGAAGCTCCACGTCACCCCTCTCCCTAGGGCGCCCGCCTGGTGGGATCTGGCCAGATGGGTCTCATTTCTCTTTCCATGTTTCTGCTCTTTGGGCCCACAGCTCCGACATCTGGAAATGCAGCTAGAACAAGAATATGAGGAGAAACAGAGGATCCTCCATGAGAAGCAGGATCTGGAAGGCTTGATCGGAACCCTCTGTGACCAGGTAAGGGTGAGACACTCGCAGACTTGGGAGAATGTGTTTCCTGCCTCCGGGCCCTTCTAGAGAGAGGGACTCCTGGGGAGGCCCGCTGGAGGGGTCCTTCAAGAAAGGCCCTGGCTCAGCTTCTCCCACCTGCTTCTCCCCAGTGCTCTGACTCCACCAATTCTGTCCCTGCCCCCAACTTTTGACTCTTTACAAGAGCTTCCGGTCTCCACACAAGGTTGGATTCTTGGAAAAAGCTGGAAGAAATAATGCGGAGGCCCAAACAGGTGCAGACAGAGGTTGTCAGGTGAAAGTGTGGACAGTCCTTGCTCTGCTGGGGTGAATGTGAATGTCACTCCTTACAAGACTTTTTCTGGGGTGTCCCAACTCTGGCAAATGGAGCTTGAAACCCTCACTGGGCCACTTCTGTCCACAGGGCTTTGGGTGTGCCATGGCCTGGGCTGCCGTTGTTAGTGAATATTCGGGCTCCCACCCTCAGCGCTATGGATGCTGCAGCTGCATTGTTCTTTGTGGTGGGGGCTGTCCTGGGTGCTGGAGGGGGCTGAGGAACCTCCCTGGCCTGCACCCATTGGAGGCTATCAGCACTCCCCACCCCCGGTTGTGACAATCAGAAATGTCTGCAGACATATGTCCCTTGAGGACAAAAGCAAGCTCCTCTCCTGTAAACAAAGCGGCCAGCAGAGCGCTGTCCTGACTTTGGAACTGGGGGAATCACTCTCCTAGCTCTGCCTGTGCTGCCATGAGCAGTTCCACAGTGGAGACGCCTGTGTTTCCTCTTTCTTGTGTCCTAAGAGTGCATTTTAGTGTTCACTGAGCAGGTTTTAAAAGCCACGACAAACTCTCGGCATAAACTCAGTCCAAGGGATTAAGATAGAAAGGCACCAGTCATACAAAGTGACTGATTAGTACACTATTTTAAAACCAAATTTTACGAAGTGAAAGGCATTATCAACAAAGAACAATGGTGATCCATAGAGTAAAAGATATTTGCAAAATATGTAACCAGAAGTGGAGTCTTAGAATCCTTGAATTAGTAATGACTTGCTGTCAAAAGCTTCTCCCAGAGTCAGTGCCTGTATTCATAAAGGAATGGGGACCTGCTTCCAATGGCTTAGGTCAAGCCAGTGAGGGTCCTGGGGTGAGAGCTACTGAGGTTACTCTGCCTTTCACATCCCTGCACGAGAGCCCAGCATCTGCTGCTAGAATGCCAGTCGGTACCATCAGGAGGTGGCTGCATTCTATTCAGCAAAGCCTGTTTGAGAAAACAGGCTAGGCAATTCAGGTAGTGCTAAAATAAAAGAAATATTACCTGCAAAAGAGGAGCTTTGACTCTAAATGAATAAAATGCCAATTTTCTGTTAGTCACCCGACTGGAGTCTTCTAATCAATGATCACGTTTGATCATATTGGATGTTTGTCTGAAGACACTTGCCAAACTCATGGAAATGAATAATGTAATTGATGTCTCTGCACCAGCGCCAGGGTTCACATGCATTAGCATTTGATTCAGACATTTTCAAGGAAACAAAACATTTCAACAACAGTTACGGCCCCCTCCTGGGTTTCCATTCCTAACCTCCTTCCCCTATGTCCCTCCCTCCCAGAGGAAACCGTTATCCTGGGGCTTGCATGTCCAGGTCTCCTGTGCGTACTATTCCTGTGAGCCCCGAACATTTCATTCAGGATTCTTGAAACCAGGCTCATAAATGAGATGAGTTGTAATTTTATTTTCTTTTACTGTCTTTGGCCAGTGCTGTACTAACCTCATAAAATGAGTTTGCAAGTAGCTCTGAAATAATTTTGACAAAATTTGGGTCATGTCCTTTTTTTTGAAGACTTGATACATCTTACTTGTCAATATATTTGGGCTCAGCTTCTTCCAGGGAGTTGCGTGAACACTGGATTGCTATCTTGATGTGCTGTAGTCATAACGCAACACAAATGCAGATATTATTCCCTTCCTTATTGAGTTTTAATGTTGAAAGTATTGGCACACTTCAAGATTTACGGTTCTACCGACAGTGTTTGTAAAGCACATTTAGGGTGATCTATTTATCTTGAATTGCCGCTAATGTCATCACATACCAAGAACTGTGTGACTTCCTCCTTTAACCTGAACGTCACTTAGACAGGGAGGTGGACTTCTAGGCGTATCTGGGATGATTTGGAGTGTTTTTTTTCTTGACTTTTAATTTAATATCATTTTAGAGACTACACAACATTTTTTTTCTTTGAAATGGTTGAGATATCTTGTCTGCCTGAGTTCCTCGTCAAGTTTAATAGCTGATAGCCTGGAGAAGAATCTGGCTATTTTTGAGACACAGTGATCTATCCATGGAAATGGATCTCAAGTTTGTTAATTTTGTGATTTAATGTGCAAATATAAAAACAAAAAATCATGAGTTTAAAATATCAGATTAAAAAAATCATCTGTTTACTTTGGTTTTGTCTGGTAGGCTTCTGAGACAGTCTTAAATTTCTACTATGATTGTGTCATGTTTTATAATTCTATTTTATTTTTCTCTATATTTTGAGGTTATATTTTTTAGGAGGATCCAAATTTATTATTGTTTTTTTTTTTTGGCAGATTGTTAGCTATTCCTTTTATTCTCTCGTGTCCCTCTTTTTCCCATGAATTATTTTTGCCTTACTTTGTTGATTTTTTTTTTTTTTTAGCTAGTTTGCCTGTGTTCCTTTTTTTAAAAAAATCCCTTTAGTTTCAACTTTCCTTTAAATACTTTTTAAATTTTAGTCTCTAACTTTTCATAGGATAACTGAATTCATTTATATTTATTATAATGGCCGATATAGTTGAAATGATTTCTGTTCTCTTATTTTGTCTTTACTGACTGTTGGCTTATAATCCCTTTGCTTTGCTACTTTTTTAATTCCTTTCCTGCTTTTGGAGAGATTGATACATTTTTCATGTCTCCTTTTGTCCTGCAGTTGATTCTGAAGCTGCAAACGATGTTCTGTTCTTTTATTAATTACCCATAACTTTTAAGATAAGTACTTAATTATCATTGTTGTTCGAACAGACTTTATTTAATTTTCACCACCATGCTGGGAGAGGCGTATTATTAGTTCCTCCATTAAATTAAAGAAATGAGGCTCAAAAGGCAAAAGCAAATTGCCCAGGATGATATCGTTTGTTGGTGACCTAGGTGGATTTTAAAAGTGGTCTCTATGATTGGGACATCTGTATATTTTAAATCCAAAACCATGCTGCTTAAAAGTGATTCGTGTCCAGTTAATGAGAATCAGCCTTTTGTGGCTAATCTCTTTCTCCTAATGTTGCAGGCTCTGCCATTAATGTGCTTTTCCACCATCAAAAGGACACGTTCTTTCTCCAAGCCTCAGTTTCCCCATTTGCTTCTCCCTAACACAGTCTCCAGATCACATTTTCAAAGTGTTCAAATAATTCTTTGACGGCAGACGTTTAAGAATTGCCCCCAAAGAAGCTGCCGCTGTGATAGATGGTGAAACAACACAAAGCATCGTTTAGATTTATTGGTTAATTATTCACCAGCTTTATCTAAATTTGGATCTTCGTGCTGCGAAGTATGAACTTACAGAATGACATTTATTTCCCATTAACCTAATGAGGTTTTTTTCCCTCCTCTCCTGTAGATTCATGAGCTGGGGAGGGGGACTCTGTCTGAGGTTTTCCTTCTCAGTTTTTCAAAGGATCCTCCTGGAAAGGGGATGGTGCCATCTCCTCAGTGTCTGCTCTGATCCCTCCACCTGCAAAGTGGTGGTCCTCACATCAGGGGTCCTTCCTGCTGCTGGCTGGAGGCTCAGGAGCAGTGGAGACTCGAGGGCAGGGGTGGAGCAAGAGCAAATATGCAGGCTGCTGGCTGTCATCAGAGGAGAGGATCTAGAGTGAAGTCTGGCTTCAGATTCCACTGTGGCTCAGCTGTTAGAGACCTGCCCTCTCAGGCTGAGCTGCCTGGGTTCACATCCCTGGGGAAGCCACTCAGTGGTGATATGACTGGGGCAGATCCTGCCCCCTCTCCAGGTCAGTGTTAGCAGGCAGAGCCCACCCGGCACAGCCCAGGTGACACCTCGCTGGTCAGAACTGTTTCTCAGGTCATGCAGGGCCGTCCACTCCCGCACCTCGCCTGGCTGGCTCCAGTTTGTGAGCCTCTTCCCGGCCCAGCCCGCCCCTGCTGCACAGGTGCTGCTCCTTTGTGCCTGTCTTAAGCCAATTTTCTAAATGAAAGAACATACCTCGTTGATCACTCATTTTACTGAAATTGCCTCTCTCCAGTCAAACGCCAGATTCACACCCTGACCTGCCACTTATTACTAGGCTATGTCACCTCGGGCAAGCTGCGTCCCCCATGAGCTTCAGTTCCATCGTCTGTACAGTGGGGTCATCTTATAGCTCAGCTCGTCGATGCGTCCCCAGGGCTGGTGTCCTAATAGCCATAAAAGGTGTAAAACAGTGCCTGACACTGAGAAAGGCCCCTATAAAAGCAAGCCGTTACTGTTTTATAAAGACAATAATACTAATGTCTGTTTTTAAGAGCTTGTCAAAGGAGTTAAATGCAATAACATATGACAAAGAACGTGGCACACTGCCCTGCCCTCAGCTTAGCTCAGCAGGTAAGATTATGTGTGTGTGTGTGTGTGTCTGTGTGTGTGTAGACACACACACACACAGACACACACAACAGCATTTTAAACCTAACAAAGCAATACATCTGAGAAAAAGCTAAATTTTTTTCAGCAATTTTTTAAAGGAAAGGTACAGGCAGGTGTGAAGGTGAATAGGTAGCTAGGCAGGAAGAGAAAGGAGGAAGCATCTTTATTTTATTCTTATCTAGTTGTTCACACTGGTTGCTTCGCCCCCAGGCCCAGGACTCACACCCAGGGGTATGTGGCCTGTGCTCCTTTGGAGGCGATTGACTTCATCGCTGCTCCACCAGGATGTGCCTATAGAGGCTAAATTCTAAGAACCGATTCATGTCTCGAAGAATTCCACACTGGAAGCAGGGAGATAGCAGTGTGCCGTGGCGGGAGCGCATCCTGGTCAGCGGACAACACGCCTGGTCCTTTGGCTTGTAAGGGGATTGACAGCAAAGAGCTTTCTGACCTGTGATCACATGTGATCCTTTTCTTATCTCCTCGCAGAGGGCAGGACTTCTTTCATAAAGGAGGGGAGCCGGGCTCAGAGAGGCGGCCTGACCCACCACTTCCCACCGCAGGTGCCGGCTCGGGCTTGGAAGGCTGGGCTGCTGCCTGTTCCAACCCCTTGATCTTTCTAGAACTCCAGGGTTCTAAGAATGCAGGCAGTGGGCTTGTGTGTCAGGGGCTTGTGTGTCAGGCCCAGACATCCAGGTGTGCGGAAGCGGGCGTCTGCACCCGCTCCCTGTAAAACTCCCGCTGATGGTGGTGCCGCGCCTCCTCCGGCCCCCCGAGGGCTCCCAGGATGGGCTCTTTGATTCTTTCTTAAACTGGCACCCAGGGTGCAGCCCTGGGTGGGAGCACAGCAGCCAAGCGGAAGGCCGTGTAGACGCTGCACACCTGGGTTGGACACCTGACACTGGGATTCGGGGGGGGGGGGCTCAAAAAGTCGGCGTCCAGGATGTGGCTCCTTGGGCTTCTGGGGAGGGAAGAATGTGCTCGCCTCTGGGAAGCCTCCTCCGCAGGGAGCGGCCTCATCAACGGCCTTCTCAGAGGACGGAAAGCTTGCTCTACACCCTCAAAGGTAGCACGACTGTCGTCAGTGTTCTGCTGAAGCCCATCTTGCGCAGACACGCAGCGGCCCACCTCTGCCGCTCATTGGGCTTTCTTGGCGCGTAGAACCAGCAGCTGGTTGAAGACACATGGCTTCCAGAACGCGCCCCGCTCCCTGGTGGCGCCTCCGGGCTGCTGTCCCGACTTCCGGGCAGAGGCCTCACCTGCCCCAAAGGCTCTTGCAAGGGAAGGGAGGCCAGACTGAAGACCCCGAGGGCGGATGGCTGGGCCCCTCCGGGCCCCGGGAGCAGGAGGGGACCAGCTCACACTGGTGGTGTCTTCCCAACGAGGGGCTGTTGGCGCCATGCCCGTTCGCCAGTGAAGAAGCAGAGGCTCGGGGAGGACGGGCTTGTCCAAGGTCAGGCTGTGGGCGGGGAGGGATTTGAACCCGTGCGCCTAGTCACGGAGAACTTGTGTCCGGGCCACCGCTCTCCCGTGTGAGCGCCCCAGACCTCCCTCATCTTCCAGATCGGTCACCGGGACTTCGATGTGGAGAAGCGTCTCCGGAAGGACCTCAGAAGGACACACGCGCTCCTGTCAGATGTGCAGCTCCTGCTGGGGACCATGGAGGAAGGCAAGACGTCGGTCAGCAAAGAGGAGCTGGAGAAAGTGCACAGCCAGGTGGGTGTCACGGGTCGCCTCAGACCAGACCGGGCTGGAGGGTGCTGCAGCTGGCGGAGAAGGGACCCCCGCTTCCAGGCACGGCCACGTCCAAGCAATGACACCTACCTCTCAGAGGCCAGCAGGGAGCGGGCACTTCAGGGCTGGTGGGGCCCAGGGAGGTGCTGGGTGATGAGGACGGTATGTGAGTGACGGAGGAGTCCTGACTCCAGGTGCAGCCAGAGGTGAGCTGAGTCTTGGGCTTGGGGAGATCTGGCCCTGGGGCAGAATGATGGAGCACACGTGTGCATGTGCGTGTGTGTGTGCGCGCATATGTGTGTCTCTGTGTGTGTCTCTCTATGTGTCTGTGTGTGTGTGTGACGGCCACCAGAACTAATAGTAATAGCACTCAAAGCCTACTTCCAGCAGCAGTGGTGACAAGCTGCCCATCTAACCACCCGTTAGGAGCCTAATGACACTGCTCCAGAAGTGGTGCTGGTCTCTGACTTTTGCCTTCTGAAGCCTAAGCTCCCCGTGTCCTGAGCGTCCATACAGGTCGTTGCAGTGAGTTCCCAGGAACACTGAGTGAGCTGAGGGTTGTCCTCTCCATTTCACAAGTGAGGTGACCTGGTGGCAGAGGTGAGGCCACCTCCCCCAAAGTCACACAGTTAGAAGGTGGCAGAGTCAGGTTTGAACCCAGGCCTTTGGGCCCGACCATCACTGGCTGCCTCTGAGGCAGTGAGAGGTGAGGCCAGACAGGAGCTGGGGCCCTGGGCCCACGGCCCGGGAGGAGTGGCGGGCATGGCTGTGCTGGCGCTGACGGAGGCCGGGGCAGGTGTCCAGAGTGTGACCGCCATGCCGGGACCAGATCCAGCAGGGTCGGGGGAAAGGTTCCAGAGCTGGTGACGCGGCAGGGTCTTGGGTTTGCTCCCTGTTACGTGGGCGCTGGACACGCACGGGGGCTCTGGGGTGCTCTGTGAGCCTGGCTGCCATGCCCAGTCTTACCTGCCCGCAGGTGAGCTGTCTGGGGAAGGGTGTGAGGAGACAGAAGGAATGTGCTGCCGTCTCTGCCCCCACGTTCTCCAAGCCTGGCTATCGCCTCCCCTCATCTGCCGTCTGTCACTGGTCTCACGTGATCAGAGTTCTGTTTCCACGGAACAGCCTCAGAAACTCAGACGTCTCGCCTGTACTTTCTGGAATGACTGGAGCAGAACCGTGCTCCCGAGGGCAGGACTGTGTTTGACCAGTTCCGAGGTGGCCCGTCAGTCCGTGTGTGTCCTGAATACGGGGGAAATGTCTCTCTGCTGAAATCAGCAGCCTCATCCTCCTCTTGACAAATGAGGGGACCAGGGAGCAGAGTGGGTGAGGCGTTGCCCCTGACCACACAGCCTGGTGATGGCAGAGCTGGGCCTCGAACCCGTGTTCCCAGCGCCACGCCCAGGGCTCTTCTCTCTCCTCCGGGAGAGACACGGTGGGCAGCAGGGCCCAGGAAGGCAGCAGAGGCAGCAGCGTCCGCTCTGCTTTTAGAAACCAGATCAGAGCTCCTGCTGGGTCCCTTTCCTGGTGTCAGTTTCTCACCCGGAAAGGCAGGTCTCAGGTAGAGATTAGAGTGACGTAGGAGACCTTTCCAACAACCGGACTCCAGACTTGAACTGGAGTTCACGAGCAGCACCGTGAATGGGCTTCCCATTCCAGGGTCCAGGCCGGGCGCTGCTTGTAGGTCTCGTCTGCGTGTCTCCCTGGTCTGGGACAGAGTCTCAGTCTTACCTTGGTTCTCATCAACTTGGGCGATTTTGAGATGGAACAGCCAGGCGTTTTGGAAAATGACCCTCAAGCTGGGTTATTTTCCCCAGGATTGGACCAGGTCTATGGGTTTGGGGAGGAAAGGAATCCTCAGAAAGACAGTGCTTTTTTGTTTTTATTGCGGTAACTTTGTTCCAAATGAAAGTAGACTCCTATGTGTAGGTTCCCCAGAAGCGGGATGGCGGCGTCGTATGGATTTCCATCTTCCACACTTTGAGGCATCTCCATGCTGTGTTCATTGGGGGTGGCACCAATTTGCACTCCCACCAACAGTGTAAAAGTGTCCCCTTTTCTCCACAGCCTCGCCAACGTTTGTTGTGTCCAGACTTGGATGCTAGCCTGTCTCTCAGGTGTCAGGTGGCGTCTCATTGTTGTTTAGATTTGCATCTCCCTGGTAGCCAGCGAGAAGGAGCATCTTTTCACGTGCTGTTGGCCACTGGTGCAGTGCTGTTAACCAGCAGACTTCAGGGCTCTTCTCTCTCGGCGGTGCTGCGGTCTTCGCTTCTTCCTTCATCACATCATTCTCTTCTAGGCGAGCCACCAGCCTAGCTTGTTCCAGACTGTGCAGGGTTGGCACGGACAGTCCCCTGTCCTGAGCCACCAGGACAGTTGCTCACACTACCCTCTTGATGGCCGTGCCCGAGAAGTAGGTCGCCTGTGCTTGATGGCCTCCCTTCTCAGTCCCGTGATACCCCGGGCGGGGCAGCTGGTTTTGTGCCCGTTTGACAGATGGGGAAATTCTCTCCAGAGGTGGGAAGCGAGGTCACAGAGCAGGTGAGAAGGAGACCTGGGGTTCAAATCCAGGACCGGCTGGGGTAAGCACAGAATCGGGGGCCTCTTTGACCCCAGCCGGCATCTTCCTGTCTCTTTCTTGGGGACCCTCACCCTTTGGAGTTGTCTCAGGGGCCCTGCATCTTGGGCTCCCGTGGTCCCCTTGGTGAGGGGCCGTGTGCCCTGCCTGTCTCCCTCCAGGATGTTGTGCCATGACAGCATCCGGGGCTCCCATGCCCCGCCCTACAGGTGAATGTTCTTGAAGACAAACCACTGCACTTTTGTCTCTTCTTTTTTTTAAGTATTCATGAGAAATCTCCCTCTGCAGGGTTAAAAAGTGTGCTCTTGGAAAATAGCGGTATTTAACGAAGGCGCCTTGAGCAGAATCAAAGAGCCTTATTCTTCTGAAAGCCCTTCTTCCCGTCCCTGCATCCGGCGCCTATCAAAGGGACTCACAGCCCTGACTCTCTAGTGCTGTTGTCATGGAAATCGCTGTAAGGATGGGATCCAGTGGGCCAGGGGTCAGGGTGCAGTCGCTTTGGCTCCCAGCACACGTGTCCCGGATGCTGGAGTTGCCACTAATCAAATAAAACAGCGATGACATTGGCATTACTGTCCTCCCTCCCCAGGGTGCAGTATTTGTCCTTTACCTGAAGGCTCCAGGGAGACAGGCAGGGAGAGCAGATGGGAGGGAAAGGGAGAGGGAGTTCACTTTCCCACTGGCTGCTTCTCAAGTGTTCATTGTGGTGCTGAACAATCCTCCCACCCGTGTGTTTGTTCATGCATTCATTCATCCCTGCCTTGTCGCTCCCTCACCTGCTGTGTGTCAGGCAGTGTGCTGGAGCTGGGTGTCTGAGGGTCGCGCAAGCATGAGACCCCACTTCCTGAAACTAACATCAATGGATAGGAGACACACAAACAATGATGCAAATAGAGAGTCCCACACCTTAACGCAGGTACTGCATGACATCAGCTGGGCTCGGGAATATGGAGGAGCAAGGCTAAACTGCCCCGGGAGAGGGAGTCGCTGCCAGAGACCAGAGCCTGCAGGGCCCAGAAGTCCCCCAGAGGTGGCCAGAAGCCCCTGGGGGAGACGAGTGGGTATCATTAGAAGGCTGATGCATCCTTCCAGGCTGGAGGACACAGTCACCTGGTTGGGTGGAGATGGAGCTGGCCGGAAGCGACAGACTCGGGGTGGTTCGAAGTGGATGGATTCAGGTGTCCTGGGGGGCAGCAATAAACGCATTATTTATACAAACCTCATCAGAATTGGAGAGGTGGATTTCTATTATTGCTGTCTGTTCCTGATGAGGAAATGGGCTCTGAAAGGCGAGTAATTTACCCCAGGGTGCACGGCACGAATGCCGCATCGGTGCTTGGCTCGCGTAGTGTGAGTCCCGCTCACACTGGCCAAGTGCTGCTGTGTCCCGGGCTCTTCCTTGGCTTCTCAGGTCTCCAAGCTTAGTGGCGCATCAGAGAACTTAAGCACCATTTAAAAAGATTTCTGGATCCCGCCCGAGGACTTTTTTTTTTTCATTAAATATGGATTGGGACTCAGCATCTATTTTTTTAATTTAAATTTAAATTTTTTTTAAGGAAAGATGCAGGCAGGAATGAAGATGAGGAGGCAGGCAGAGAGAAGGAGAGAGGAAAAGAAGCAAAGCACTTCACTTATTTATTTGTTCAAACCGATTGTTTCCCTGGCCCCGGGTTTTGAACTCGGGACCTTGGGATGTATGTGGGACGGCGCCCAGGGTGCACTAGACCGCCAGGCCACCAGGGTGCGCCCTCAGAATCCACTTTTTAAAAAATTCAGTAATTGATTTAATCACAGCATCCACACTCTTTATAATTTAAATAAACGAGATATAGTGCACATTTTTTTTCATGCTACATCTTTAAAATCTGGTGCATATTTTACATTTCTAATCCTTACTGCACTCCGAGTGCTCCTTGACCACATCTGGCCAGTGGTAGCCGGACTGGAGACATAGACTAAACCATTCACCCCAGATTTGTTTTATACTTACTACTTCTTCCACAATGTTGTGTTCATTTTAGGGAACCGAAGTGCATCTCGGTCTGCAATTGAGAATCCACATTTTCTAACAATCATACCAGGGATTCGGATGTTGGGTCCGACCAGCATTTGGGAATCCTGGGCCTCATTTACCCCTCACAGCAGCCTTTCCAGGCCAGTGTCACCGCGTCTGCTTTGCAGATGTGACGAGAGTTAGGTTACATTCGTGTGACAGGTCCGAGTCCAATCGTTTTCAGATGCATCTCACTTTGAGAGCTGCGTCTGGTCCCTGCCAGCCGTGCGAGCTCTGACCAGTGGCGTGACCTCCCAGAGCCCTGTCCCGAGGTGGGGCGTCGTCCCCTGATGGCCCCAGCACTTTGTGGGAGACATGAAGTCACTCCAGTGCGGGAAACTTGAATACCCGCAGCCTTGGCAGCGCCGACCTGGGGCGATGCCCTGGAGGAAGCTCCACCTACGGCGGGAGTGAGGAACGCGTGTGACTGCACTTGTCAGAGGACTGCGTGCCTTCCGCAGAGATTGATCGGGTCTCCACTGAGTTCCAGCCCAGGCTGTAAGGATTAGGAGGCAGCAGGGTCCCTTCCCTTGAGGACCTCCCAGTCCAGGCACGAGGCAGACCTGGGAGAGCAGACTTGTTAAGCAGGAGGAGGGACTCTCTGTAATGGGGGAAGAGTGGGGTTTCACTCAAGAGGAAGCCCTTGCCGAATTTGTGGGAGAGGAGCTGGTGGCTTCAGTGTCTCTTTCAAGGTGGAAATGAATGGCTGATTAGGTAAGATGCCCTTGGCCATTCTAGGAGGAGTGACAGGCACAAAGTGGTAGCCTGTTTCTTTCGGTTTGGTGTTGCTGGCGCCCCAGGGTCAGAGGAGAGGGGATGAGGCCGGTCATGGAACCTGGACCCGGCTCGTGAATAATTGGGGGAACTCGACTACGGAGGTGGGGCTTTATCCCAAAGGTGATAGGGAGCCATAGAGAGTAACTGAGCAGGGGGAGAGAGTGGTCAGAATGTCTGTGAACTGGGCCGGGATCCAGGCCCCGCTGAGGCACCCGTGTCCCCTTAGACAGCATCTCGCGGGGTCTCTGGACTTATCCTATGTGAACAGGCACCCCTTCTGTGCACCCCTTCTGTGCCCCACCATCTAGAACCCCACGAGACTCCTTTGTCTCTTCCAGCCCCACTTCCCAGTTGGGAGCACTGGCTTTGTCTCAGATTGCCCCTGAGGTTTGAGACCCTCATGAGAAATCATGCTCGACCCCCTGGCACAGGTAGAACTTCTTGGGTCACATCCTGTCGCTGCTGCCTAATTAGTTGTATGATTTTGGGCAAATCTCGCCACCTTTTGGGGCTCCTTTTTCTTTCTGAAAAGGGGGCATGTTGTTCCCAGTTTATAGGGTTGATATAAAGAACACTCGATTATGCATCTGAAAGAAGTCTCTGAATTGCAAACTACTAGACAATGATTTTCAGATGCAGAGTCCCCTCTGGCTCTGCAGGCCCCACACTGGTGCTGGGGGACTCGGCTTCCCGGGCACCCGATGGACAAGACCTGGTGGGGCAGGCGTGGAGGCACTGTGCAGGGCCGCTCTAGGGATGCCTGTTCTTCAGGAACCATCTCTAATGAATTCCATGGAATTTTTCCATCGGCAACAGGCTCATCTGGAGATGAAAGCAATCCCAAACCAAGGTATGTCATTGAGATCATCGCGCAGCATAAGTGACATCTGTGAGTAGCAGTTGCTGGCACCTGGCTGGTGCGATCTGCTCCAAGACAGGGGTGACTCTGTTTCCTTTTTGAGTCATGTCTTTGACCTTTGTTCTCCTCCTCAAAGGAAATACGTGATTTGCTCTTTGTTAAGTAAAGTGTTGGTACTGAACCTTGTAGCTGTTGACTTCGTTTGTTGTAAGCTATATTCACCCCTCTCTGCCGAGAATGAAGCTGTCGCGTCTCAGTCGTGTATCCCCTCAAGAGCTCTGAAGTCTCCCCGTTTCATGCCACCTGAACCCCTCATTTGAAATGCTCTCAAATCCACCAGCCTCTGATCTTGTCCAAGCCATGTCTCTGCCACCTGATTTTTGGAGAAAGAATTTCCCAGTTCAAATACAATTTGGATCTTCGTGCTCAAGGTTCTTCGGTGGCTTCTCATGGCCTGAAGAATGTAGTCAGGTTCCTCGACTTGACCTTGAAGGCTGCACAGTCTAGCTCCTGCCCTCCCATCCCCCTGACCAGCAACTTAGGGTGACTTGGGGCCCCCCTTGCCTCTTCCTCCCACCCTGGCCTGAGCTGCGTGCCCTGCGGCACGCGTGCCTGCCCTCGGAGACCCTCCACCTGCTGAGCGTCTCGTCCCGTCTGCTCGTGGCTCTGAGCAGGGACTCTGGGAGCCACGTCGGGGGAGGCCCCCTCTTCTTGCACCACCACCTGGGCTCTGCCTTTCATTCCCTCACAATTACCCCTTCGCTTGTTGGTTCCCTCATTTACCTTCTAGAACTTTAGAGGCAGGACTGGATGAGTAAACATAGGATGAGACTTGTCCAGAGTCACACAGTGGTAAGCGGTCAGGCTGGGATTCGAGCGCACGGAACGTCGGGGGCTGAGTGCCTACCACCTTGGCCACTGGTGGGCGTCCTTTAGGTCCGCGGCCGTCTCCAGGCTCTTGTCCATTCTGGACGCCGGAGGGCCCCTGCAGGCCCTTTCCCGGGGACTCCTGCTGGCCTCCCTGTTCACTCAGGTGGCCCACTGGGCCTGGGGTGTCTCAGAGATGAACTCCCGGGGTGTTGAGATAGCACCCTGGCCCCGCAAGAGTGCTTGAAAAACAAATAACCCTTCATTCATCCCAGGGTCCTTACTTGGAACGTTTGTCACCAGATGCCACCCCTCCTTCCATGAGACTCTGGAAATAAGGAATCAGGTCCGGGAAGCAGAGCCTGGCCAGTCTTCTGTGTGTGTGCAGGCCCTGGGGAGCACTTCTCCCAAGCCAAGAACCGCAGGACAGGTGGCCTGAAGAGAGTTTGTTTTTAAGATTATGCTGAAATAAATTGATTCAATATTAGCATAACCTCCTGTCAGAGGAGATAAAGACAGAAGTGTAATTGGTTAGAAACATGGCTATCACCCGCAAATATTGGCGCTTCCAGTGCTGTGATGTGAAGTAGGCGAAGGCTGGTTTCATTATAGGCCGGGAGTGCTGTCTCTACATCTCCCCAGAAGGGCCCGTTCCTATGTCGCGATGGGTCCCGAGACCTGCCGGCCCCCAGCAGGGCCGTGACACATCTCAGCTACATGAATCTTGACCACACGGGGCCAAGCACTCAGACGTCGTGACCCCGTTTTGCCCCCACCCTCCTCAAATGGACTGCATTCCATGAGAGTGGGTGCCTCTCAGTGTGGGGAGGGCACAGGGGTGCTCGCAGCGGGTGCTCGGTGCGTGCGTGCGAAGGGGTGAGGGGGCGCCGTCAGAAGCAGCGGCGCAGTGCCTGTCTGTGTGGGACCAGCTCAGCTTTCAGGGACCTTGCCCAGCCCGAGTTTGGGGACCCTGGGATCTTTTTTGAATCATTCACTGTGAAAGAATCTCAAAGTTCCAGGAAAGTGGCAAGAATAGGTCAGGGGCTTCCTGCAGGCCCTTCTCCTAGATCCTTCCGTGAAACAAACATTTCGCCCCATTTGTTGAATCATTCTCTCTCTAAATGACGTTTTCTGAATTTTTTGAAAACAAGCGACAGACCTGGACGCCCCTTTCTTCTAATCAAAACCAGAAAGCAGAACATTGATAAAATGCCTTCTGTTCCACGGGTCAGCCAGCCAGGACAGTGGGGTGAAACCCAGCCCCTCCTTGCTTTTCCTGTTCCCTGGCGGCCCCTCTCTCATGGCAGCCGCCGAGCGAGGAGCGGGTTGCGTGGATTTGAAGGGGCTGTGTGCATGCCCTCACGCGGCCTCCGGTTTTGTCTCCCGGCCACAAAGTCTAAATCGCTTGCCTCTGGCTCTCGATGGACGAGGGTGTGGACCCTCGATCTCACCTGCCGACCATTCCCGCTCTGCCTCTGCCTCTGCCTCGTGTATGTTCCTTAGAGCGTTTTGCCTCCCCGCTCAGGATCCAGCCCAGAGACAAAGCTGCTTGGTTCTGTTTTCACGACCCCGCGATCCTCCGTCCTCCTGTGTGTTTCTGTGATGCGGCACTTTTTGAGAGTTCAGGACAGCTGTGCCGTAGAAAGTTCCTCCGTTCAGACAAACTGGAATTTCAGCCTCCTGTCTCTGGCCATTTGGGTTTGAGCTGGCCTGGGGAAGACTCCTGGGACACACAACTTCAAAACCTGACAAGTCCCAGGCGAATGGAGAGGAGCGGACCATCCGCCGCCAGGCCCGTGGGCACCACATTGTCCCAGGAAGGCAGGACAGTGCCCCGTCTTTCGGAAAGGCTCATTCTCCAGGGGCTCCCAGCAGATTGACGGGACGGGACGGGACGGGACGGGACAGTGAGCCCGACACCAGCTGAAAAGCCTGTCCCTCGTTACCTGCTCGTGTGGGTCCTCAGATGGCCCTCACCACTCACGGCACCCTGGCGTGCTCTGGCCGTCCCCTCCCGCGTGTGCGCCTGCGGGAGGTACTGCTGTTGGAGCATTCGCGTCCTTCTCGCCATTTTGTGACCCTCTACCCCTCTTTATCCATGTGCTGTTATAGTGAGTGTGTGTCTAGATTCGGGGTGCTGTGAACAGACCCCAGTGGACACATCCTATGTATAACTTCATTGAGGGTCCCGCATGTGCACCCCACGGGGTGTGTCCCTGGAAGTGCAGTGTCTCTGGACACGGTCCTGTTCTCCTCCACTTGCGATGCGGTCACACCCCAGTCACCGTCGTACGTTTAAGTGTCCTGTGTTGAAGGTGCTGGTGGCAGGGGCTGTGCATGGAAGCCCTGGCTGTTTGCCCTCAGGACACCATGTCCGATGACGGCCACGCTGCTCAGCGTAGCGGGTGCACAGCTCTCCAGGAAAAGTCCAGACTTGGTCACATAGTTTTGGCTGAATGTGTGTGGTCACTGCTGCACCATTTTATTTATTTTTATTTTCTTTAATGTTTTGTTGTTATTGAAGGAATTTTGCATTTTGACATTAACTTGTTTTGAGGCATCTAAATAGCATTTTTACATTTACAGCTGGCACAGGAGAGTTGCCAATATCCCCCCCACTTATTTTCTCCCTTCATTTACACTTAATTCTCTGCATCCCATTTCCCCCTCATGTCCCCCATCACTTTGGTTCCCCCTGATTTGCCTCTTTGTGTCCCACCACTAAGATTTCATACTTGTTTGGAGTAGTGTTCTTTCTCTCTCTCCACCCACTTTTAGTGTTATTTATGATATTCATTTGTTTTCTCTCTCTTTACCCATCATATGAGCACTATCATATGATGTCTGTCCTCCTCCTTCTGGCTTATCTCGCTGAGTATAATTCTCTCCAAGTCCATCCATGTTTTGCAAGTGGCAAGATCTCTCCCTTTTGATGGCTGCATAGTATTCCAGTGTGTATATGTACCGCATCTTCTCTACCCAGTCCTCTGCTGATAGGCATGTAGGTAGTTTCCAGCTCTTAGCTATCGCACCATTTTAAAGTCAAAAATTCATTAAGTAAAAAAACACAAAAGTCAAAAAAATCCTAAGTCGAGACACCTCTAGTCGATACTGTCCCCTCAGTTTCCAGAGTGTGTGGAAGCAGCACTCCTCTGCCAACAGACAGCAGCCTCGTCCACACTCGGCGGCGTCCGCCAGCCGCACTGTACCTGTGCTGATGGTTTGTTGCAGCGCTGTCGTGTGCCGGCCCCTGGCGAACAAAGAAGTGGCTCACTTCTCGGAGCAGACCGGCCGTCCACATGGCGACTTCTGTCTGTTCAAGCGCCGTGGTCTTTTTTCTGCGGGATGTTTTTATTAGGGGTTTGTAAGCTGTTCTGAATGTGAGCTCTTCGCTAGGTGTGGGTGTGAAGTTACTTTCTCCCGTTTCACGGCTTCCTGGTAGATTCCTTACACTGTCATTTGTGAGCAGAAGTTTTCATTCTTCCAGTGGGGGAGTCTCAGATCTCTTGGGGGCCAGTGTGCAATCACGTGGTGAGCAGAGGGGGTCCCGGTTGGCTGTGTGTTCTGGGCGGGTGGAGTCTTGTGGCACCAGAAGGCATGAAGCCACCTCCCCACTGTGGGGCGGCCAGACCTGGGCTCCAGCCCCCTGCCCCGTATCCGGTCCGCTGAGTTGCTCTGCTCCGGGTCTTTTTTTTTTTTTTATCAAGTGAAGGGGATCTGCATTATCCTGGTGCTTTTCAAGTGTGTGTGTGTGTGTGTGTGTGTGTGTGTGTGTGTTTTCTTTTTAGAAAGGAGCCCCTTACTCAAGCGAAGTCTCCTTAGAAGCCCCCCTGCCCTGGCCATTCCCCACCCGGGACTTGATGGATTCCTGTGTCCTCTGAAGTAAAGTGACCTCCTTCCAGTTTGGGAGAAAGGACCCTCGGGGACACGGTGTTTTCTGAATTCTCTCTATCCCGGTCACTTTGTCCTGCAGCAGGTCCTGCCCATCACGTCCTTTGTCCTTCCTGCAGATCTGGGTCTGGGAGCCAGGAGCAGTAGGCCAAGGGGTGCCACCCAAGGGGGCTCCTCAGGGGCTTCACGGGGGCAGTGCAGGCTGCTCAGGCTGCAGACTCAGGCCAGGTCAGTGATGGCTGAGTTGATGTCCCCGCCTGGCACTTCAGTGCATGTGCGTCAAGTCCAGAACTTAAGGGGATCTGGGGACCCTCCCCAGGGCCCTCTGTCTAGCAGGAATGCAGAGCTGTGCTGCTAGGAGAGCCATGGGGCACTGGAAGAGGGTTCTGAAAGAGAATGAAATGGGGGATAAACAGGAGGGAAGGCCTTTTTTAAGTTCTTTATCCTGATTTTCTAAGGATTTTTATTTTTTTTTGGAGGGCAGTTCTTTGGAGAGCATTCATGTTCTCTAAGTCCATTGGTACCAGAGGGGAAATCAGGAAGAACACTTTTGAGGTGTGTTAGTTATGTAAGATGGGAACAGTCCTTAGATGCCACTGTAAAATCAGGAGAACTCCTGAACCTTCAAAGAAATAGACTTAAAACGAGTACAAGAGACCTGCTTTGCAAGGCAGGTGGTAAAAGCATATGCTGAAGAGCTCACAGGGAAGGTCGGCGACTATAAAAAGATACCTCAGTTCAAGTTCAGATTTATTTGCTGTGTGACCTTGACAAGGGAACTCTAACCTCTTGGAGCCTCAGTTTCCTCATCTATAAAATGGGGATTAAAATACCCACTTCAGAGAATGATTGCATGTTGCAAATTAACACATCCAGCTAAGCTTTCAGAGAGCAGTGATGATTGTTCCTCTGATGATGATCATCGCCACCCTGAAGAAGAGAGAAATGGCATTCAGAAAGCCTTTCACGCACCATTAAGGGGCGGTCTCCAGGACGATGGAAGGAGAAGGATGGAGTGGTTAGTCTGAGTCTGACTAGTTGGAGATCAGGGGCACAGAGGAGCCACCCATGGTCTTAGGAAATGTCCTTTAGGGCCACTGTCATCTGTCTTCTGAATTAGACAGACCGTCGGTGAATGTGGCCTGACACTTTAAATGTTTGCATTGAATGCATGTGCGAAGGTCAGGGCTGCCTGTAGTTTGAAATGTTGGCGATTCCCTCAAAGGAAAGTCTTTCTGCTGATGGTTAACTCTTCTGAGTACTCTGGTGGGATGTCAAGGCCTTGGAGTGTGCTGAGATTATCCTGCCAGTGACACCATTTCTTAGAATGCTTCCCTGGGGCATTTAAGGTGCACTGTTTTTAAATCCTCTGAGTTGTTGGATCAGACCCAGAAATCCCGGTTCTAACTATCCTGCTGAAATATCGGAATTTTTACTCTTCCCGTCTCATTCCATATGTCTAGCCAACTCATCTAGTAGCTTAATAAGTCTAAAGCAAACATTTCATCCGGGTATTTAAAGCAGGCAGATGGCCTTGCATGGGAAAGCAATGCTATTCGTCCATTTGTGGTCGATGTGTGCGTGACAGGAATCTCAGTTGCCCCATGATGAATGAAAGGAGGCGGGTGCGGGGCGAGAATGCCTGAGATGAACTCAGAAACAGAGAGGGACCTGTGTACAGAGGGAGTGTGTTGTGTGGTGGCCCAGAATAGTATGGGGTTCAGAGTCTCATTGAGTGGAATCTGACCTTGGGCAAGTCCCTTTCCTGCCTCGGTGGTGGCTTCATTTGTAAAGCGGTGCAGAGGGTGATTCCCCCTTGCAGGGCTCTTGCGAGCTGTAGTGAGAAAGAGGATCAAGTGGTACACACCTGCCTGCTACAGGCAGTGCTGACGAAACCTCTTTCCCTTTTCTTTATCCCGTTGAACAATTGAGAAGGGAAAAGATTCATCTCCTGTAGAGAGGAATCCATGCACAGAATCTCTGTTAATTCTACTGTAAGATTTTGGATGGATCGGTTTTGGTCCACTTTTTGTAGACTGGCGTCAATAAACACGATCACTAATGGCTTTGTGTGTTTCCCCTGTGGGTCACACTGTACATGTTATCTTCCCTAGCTTGCTCACTCATCCTGTGTCTGGGTTCTGGGTTACAGCAGAAAAGGAAAAGTTTTTGTCTATTCCGCCTTCAGGCATGGCTGGATCTAGGTGCTCTGTCCATGTCATCAATGTGTCTCTTATCACCTCTTCAGTATCCCCAGTATCAACTGTAATCCTGGGTAGGCACAGTCTTTCCCTTCTTGGTTGGAAGAGGGCACCAGGACACTCCAGAGTTTCATTTCAAAAAGAATCAATTTTGTTTCCAGAGTTCCAGCAAACAGCCTAGTGCTGTCCCGCTATTGTAGCCCACAGGAGGTGGCGCTTTGTTTGTTTAGGCTGAGTACACCATCTTCTCTGGCAGAGGGGGTCAGCCCCATCAGGACCACATGGACATTTGGGGTATGCACATTTTTGTGGGCAAGATGGGGCGCTGCTATCAGAAGGGATGACGGATGCTAAGCAGATACAGCACAAGATTCCCCCTAGCGAGTATCTGTGGTGGGCACCACTGAGACAAAAGAAATACAGTGTAACAACTCAGAGTGGGCACTTGGTGGCCCAGGTTCATATCGAAGCTCTCTACTCAGTACTTGAGTCACCACTGGTAAATTATCGAATCTGGTCAGACTGGCCATCCCTCAGTTTCCTCAAAGATAGCAACAGGAATTATCATTGTCCTTACTTCAGGGTGGATCTGTGAAGGTTAAATGAGTTCATGCATGAGAAGTGTTCAGAGCAGTGCCTGGCACAGCGTGAGATTCATCTTTGAACATAGGTGCAGGGGATCCCTGAGCTTGTGCAGTGCACAGTGAATACAACTGTACTCACCAGTCCTACTCAGTGAATGCAAACCATTATTGCCCCTTTTTGTGGAAAGGGGAAACTGAAGTCAGGTTAAGTAATTCATTCAAGGTCTCAGACTCCAGACAGAAGAGTTATGACTGGACCCTGTTCCGCTGCGGTACCCTGTTTGCTCTTAACTGTCATGCTGTGCTGTTGAGGTTGACTGGTGGTCAGTGGGCGGTCATCTGGGAGGATACATCTCCCCTCCACCCCATCCTTTGATGAAAGGTGTTCAGAGCTGAAGCTGTCACAGAGAAGCTTTTGTGTGTGGCACCTCCTAGTCTCGGGCAGCACTGTGCTCCTGGGTGGCCCTCATCTCCTCTCCTCCCTGTGAGCTGCGGGCTGCACGAGGCCTTAGCATCCTCCCACAGTCACTGGAGGGTCCAGCCTCCTGAATGCCCACAGGCCAAAGCTTAAAAAGCTAGCAGTTATGCATCAGGTTGGGAAACATGCTCTCACCTATGGCCGGGTACACTGGGCATGGCCGCATGCCATACGGCAGTAGGACCTCAGCTCAAAGGGCAGGGAGATGCCTTCCTTGGAGGCCTGCCTTTCAGACTCTCAGTGCTGCGGGGGAAGGGGGCAGATCTCACCGGAGACTGGTAGGATGATGGATACGCGTACGGGTTGCTGATTGTTCTGGTCTCCTAGGTGTTTCAGTGCTTGGTGCCCACGTGCCTCTGGTTTTATTGTATTGATTTTACACGAAACAAGATTTGGAAGAGAAAGAAAGGGTGAAATTCTGCAAAACTCAAAGCAGCTGTCTCACTGGGAGCCTAGGGTGGGATGGGCCCCTCCCAGGTCTGCAGGGCCTTCATCTGACCCTAAGCCTGCCCCCGCGTTCTGCAGAGTGGATACACACCGGGGGCAGACCCCCTGGGCTGGGGTGATGGGGACATGGGACAGAAAGGTTGGAGTGACAGCTGCCTCCTGGAACCCTCGTAGCCAGTCTGACTGCGGGTGGGGAGTGGACTCCAGCAACCTTCCTGGGGAGCGGCCTGTGCACTGCTGTCCCCACGCCCGTCGGCGCTCTGACTGCCGGCCTGCAGTTCCTCCTCCAGGGAGGCATCGTCAGAGCCGCGGTGGGCAGTCGTGCCGCTGAGGATCTGGTGTCGTCGGCCCTGCGTGACTTGCCGACTTCATAAAACGTCAGTCACACAGTCTGGGTATGGAAATCATGTGCTGTGAGTTATTCTTACACCAGGTCATCCATAATGGAAAATCAGCCCGAGATGGCCCTGTATTTCTTCCTGCTCCCTAAAGTGTAATAAATTGAAAAGTTTAAAGCTCGGCATTAAGTTGGCTTGTCAGCGTCAGCAGCAGCTGGGAGGCGGGAGGCCCTGCGGGGGGGTTTCCAGTCGCGTCCGCCCACACCTAGGCGGACCAGGCCAGGCGGCTGGAGAGTGGCCTCGGGGTCACTCCTACCTGCCCGCAGCGGCCTCCAGTGTCCCTGCGAGCCCTGCTTCTTCTGACAGTTGACCTTGACCACTTGGCCTCTGCTTCATCATCTTCTCTCAAACGAAACTGAAAACTCACTCTTCTCAGACTGGTAAGGGGCTGACAGGCACCAACAGCAAGAAACAAAGAGCTGCTGCCTTTTTAGGTTTCCCTCGGCACCAGGCCCGGTGCTACACATCGTCACGATTTGACTCATGCGTCCCGCAGAGCTCCTTCGCTGAAACTGCTCTCACTTTACAGTCGGGGAAACTGAGGCATGGTATGGTTTTGTGGGAGAGGCACATCTCCGGGGTCTGCTCCAGGCCAACTCTGAGCCACACAGAGTGGGGCCTCTGGATGCACCTTCCGGGGTGAACTTGTTCGTTTTTGGAATGTTTCACTGATGGGGCATATCGGTGTCACTCCATTTATTCAAGTCTGAGTCAGCTCTCCGGAGGCTCTGGCCCTCGCTCCACAGCCCTCACGACTCGGGTGGTTTCCCGAGCCCTCCAGCCCCGAGCTAAGCATTCGCTCTGCAGCAGCTCTCTCCCGGTCTCCACCCGCCCTGTCTGTGTGGTCGGACTTTCTGGAGACAGGCCTGGCAGGGGGCAGCGGAGCCCGGCGTTAGGAGCGTGGACTCGAAGATCGCAGCAACCGGGCTAAGCCACTGACCCGTGCGTGACTGTGGGCAATTCACGTCCCCTCTGTGAGCCTGCATGTCCTGGTAGCCGAGTCTTACCGGGGGCATCTTTGCCCTGGAGGGTGCGGCCGCTGGGTAGTGAGGCAGATGAAGCAGCAGTACTGGAAACGTCCCCAAGCAGCAGTGGCAGGTGTGGCCTTAATGCCTAAGCCTTCGGGGCCAAGATAAGCGTCTGCTAACCCCAGTAGGAGCTCAGAATAGCGCCAGCAGCCGTCTCCACTCGCGCACGTGCCACTTGTCTCTGCCTGGGGATAGCTGGCCCCTCCCACTGGCTCCTGCGGCTGGGGAGGGAGGGCACGGGGATCCGGCATCATACGCCGTCTGTAAAATCGGGCTAAAAATAGAGCCTTCTTTCTCCTGAGGCTCTGAGGACTTCCTGCTGATGAAACCTCAGCCCAGGAGGAGCTCAGCAGGTGGGAACTGCCATGACTTACAATGGCTCTCGCTTGCCTCCTGGCCCTGAGCCGAGCAGAGCACGTGGGCCTGCGTGAGGCCTCCCTCCACTGACAGTTTTCTGCACCTCCCATGATGGCCCATCTGCTCCCGCCTGCCGAGACCTTTTGTTCTTTGCTCGCCCCCTCACTCCCACCCTCCTCGCTCAGTGGTGGGAGCACCTCCAGCCCCCTTCCCGGCAGCCCACAGCAAGGTCCCCACTGGCTGCCCTGTTTCCAGCTGGTCCACTGAAGCCGGTCTTCCCACAGCACTGGGAGGGAGATCATGCGACCCTCCTCCTGAGGCACCATCAATGGCTTCATTATGGGCTGAAAATAAACCTCAGTATTGCATGCTGGCCCAGAAGCCTCTTCACTGTGACCCCTGTCCTTCTCCTCTCCCTCTCTCCAGCTGTCTGTCCACACTGCTGTCTTTCTGGGCTGTCGTAGCAGGCAGGCTCCGACTTCCTGCCTCAGGGCCTTTGCACCTGTTACTGCCTCCGCCGGGCTCTCTTGCTCCTGCATCATATAAGGCCATCTCCTTTGCTTCTTTGAGATTTTGTTCCAAGTGTGATTTAGAGTATCAGCTTCCAGCTCATGCCTCTCCCGCGTGAGGACTTTGACTTCCTGCCCGCCTGCAGACAGCCCTCCTTCCCACCTCCCTGCCTTGTAGGAGGCCCTGGAGTCACCCAGGGGAGGATAAAATTATACTCTGACAGTGCCAGTCCCCTCCCCTTGCTCCACATCATTCTCTACCCTGTGTCTCAGTCCTCCCAGTCACTGAGGGAAATGGGCACTAAGTCCTGCTTCACAGGCGCTGCATTAAAGCCCAAGTGCAGGAGCGCTGTGTCCTCAGGGTCTTAAAAAGTGGGCAGGAGCTGATGGATTGTGGCTGCAGGTGCCGGGCAGAGGTGCCAGTGGGAGTGGGACCTCGACTCGCTCCGCTGCAAGATGGGGAGACACACTGCACACCGGCGTGAGGGTCAAAGGGAATGCCATAGACAGAACCTTTCAGGTGGCACTTGGCCTGCACCTCCCATTATCCCGTGATCGCGATGATTATTCTAACATCTGGGCTGGGCGCCGGGACCTACTGAAGAAGGCAGCCTCTGTCCAGGTTGGAAGGTGAGGAAAAAAATTCCTGGCAGAGAGACCCCCAGAGCCCCCACCTCGGCCTCAGGCCTCCAGGCCGCCTCCATCTTGGCTCCAGGCTTGATCCTTGCACTGTGTGGCGTCAGGCAAGGACCTGCCCCTCTCTGAGCCGCAGATGCTTTCCTGAGGTGGTTCTAAAAGGGTGTTTTCTGCTCAGAGAGTCTAGGGTTCAGAAGTCAGGGGAATTGCTGACTGCAAAACGGATGCGGTTTTCTCTGGAGGGGAATGTC
Source organism: Solenodon paradoxus (assembly GCA_004363575.1). NCBI lineage: Eukaryota > Metazoa > Chordata > Mammalia > Eulipotyphla > Solenodontidae > Solenodon > Solenodon paradoxus. Next base: position 41,469 of record RJWH01005805.1, on the reverse strand, counting down.
TAGCTTCAGGGACCGTGGAAGTCATTGTTCTTCTCTCGATGGGCCCACTTTGCTGGGATAGGAGGTCTGTGGTGTGCAAATGTGTGCAAGGATGAGAAACTTATTTCAATGGCTGTTAACCTTCGTGAAGAATCTAATGAAATTCATGAACCCATGAAAGTGCCCTGATGCAGATTTTGCGCATCGTTTTAAAAGGGTTCCACTTCTGGAACCTGGTTGAAAAACGCCTCTGGCTCAGCCTCACTGGCCTTCAAGTAGCTCCTTCAAGGGAAGCTTCCCACATCCCATCTTGTGTCCTGCTGTCCCCCTTCCCCCTCCTCTGTCCTTAGGGGTCATTACCTGGGCCCGCCTGTCTCCCTCATGCCCTTGCTGGGCACTAAGTGGACATCGGTGCAGAGCCGTAGCACAGCCTGGGGCCTGGCTCGTGGTGCTGAAGCGGGGTGGTCTAGCCTTCTTTCTTTCTTTAAAGTTACAGGCAGGAATGAAGGCGAGCAGAGGCAGGTAGGAGAGGAGGAAGGACACTTTATTTAATCATTCATCTTGGTTGTTGCTGCTGGTCCCGGGACACGAACCCATGACCTCGGGATATGTGTAAACTGCATGCACCTCTCTCTACCAGAGCGCACCAGCCTGGCCTCCTTCCACGGGGTGGTGCCAGTGCAGTTTTGAGTGGGCTCAGTCCCAGGTGTCTCCCGTGCAAATGCATTTGCCCCCGGCTTGTGTGTCGATGAGTCGCTTGTGAAGACAGGAGGGTTGCTGTGAGTCTGCTGCTGAGGGGCTCGCTGCGCCCAGGGGAAGGGCGCCCAAGGAGACAGCGTCATGAAGCCCCTGATCTTTTCTTTTCAACCTCCTGCCCGGTCCAGCTGGAGCAGAGTGAAGCCAAGTGTGCGGACGCCGTGAAGACCCAGAAGGCGCTGACTGCGGACCTGGAGAGCATGCACAGCGAGCTGGAGAACATGACCCGGAGCAAGAGCCTGGTACTGCCCTCCTGGCACGGGGGCGGGGTGGGGCCCGGCCAGCACAGGTCGCTGAGCTCGTGTGGGCCTACTGTGTGCTCAGCACTGGATGAGGACGGGGCACTCGGTGTGGTCCCAGTGGGTGCCACCACAGTGGTAAAGACATCTATTGTAGACCTACTGTGTGCTCGGCGCGCTGAACGTGCTGGTCTATGAACTGAGCCTTACAAAGGTGTAAGGGCATCTAAGAGGCTCAACTGTGTGTTCACCTCTACGGAGACAGGAAGGAAACCTTTGGGGACCGACTGCGTGCTCTGTGCGGGGAGGGTGCAGCTGATCTCAGTCTATTGTTTGCTCAGCATCCTAAGCAGGAACACGACTGTCTGTTGTCCTAGAGCATCTTGCCACTGGAAGTGGCTCTCGGGCCCCTGTTATAGCCTGACTGTGACCTCCCCACTGATGGAGGGAATTCAGTTTTCACTGCTGGGCTACTGCATGTCCGGTCTCTGAGAGCAAAGACGGGCACACTTAGCAGACACCCTTCAGTTCACTGCTCTGAAGGACCCGTAACCCTACGGGCCTGCCAGGCGCTCACCGCCGTCTGGGGACAAAGGACAACAGAGTGTGGGTCTGTCCCACTGCTGAAAGTTACGGGTTTCTGAGTCCCCTGCTGGTGAACAGGACTGGTGTAAATGTATCCTGGTTTGCAGAATTCTCAAGTTTTCATTGTGGCTAGAAATTTATAGTCAAAAGCTTGTCTCTAGATTCCTACTGGTTCCTTTGCTCCAGATAACGGGGAACTTGCCCATAAGTGTACATACACACCCCAAACACACCACAGGGATGAATGTACACACTACATACAAAATCACAAAACACACAAAAACTGAAATATCCGTCTCAGTTTAGCCATCTAGCCAGTGCCTGTTTATTGAGCACCTGTCTATGCAGCCTAATGGGCTGCACCTGTGAGCAGGACACGTGCCTGTGTTCAGGGAGACGACGACGGCTCGTGCCTACGGATGTGCACCACGGCACACTTAAGATACAGGTATGTAGATCCAGTCACATGGACACGCTGCGTTTATCCAGCCGCATGCACGCCGGGACACACACACACGCACACACACACACCTTCCAAGTAGATGCTCTCTCCCCACAGGCAAGTGCCCTTTGCTCCTCATCAGCCCCGTGGCACCCCTCCTGCCCCGTCACAGCTCACCTCGAGGCCCTGCCTCCTGCCAGGTGGACGAGCAGCTGTGCCGGCTGCAGCTTGAGAGCGCCGACCTCCTGAAGCACATCGACGACGACCAGGATGACCTGAATGACCTCATGAGGAAGCACAAGGACCTCATCGCGCAGGTAATGGCCTTGGTGGCCTGGGGCCAGGGTAGGTGGGGAATCTTGAGGAGGTGATGTGGTTGGGTCACTCCCCAGTCTCACGACCTTGGAGGAATAAATGTTACAAAGATAAAAAGGAATAACGAAAGTTTATGTGGCTATAAGAGCAGAGAATATCACCTTCAGATAGTGTGTGCATCTCTGGAGGGCATTCCCACCATGATTGCTTTACACATCTGCCTACCCATTTACCCACTCACATATGTAACCATCTACAGATCATGTGTTCACCCATCCACTGTCCATCTTGCTCAGTCTACCCATTAACGTATTCACTCTTCATCCATCCACCCATCCATCCACATGTCCATCCGTCCATCCACCCATCCACATGTCCATCCACCCATCCACATGTCCATCCATCCATCCATCCACATATCCATCCATCCATCCACATATCCATCCACCCATCCATCCATCCACATATCCATCCATCCATCCATCCACATATCCATCCATCCATCAGCTCATCAGTCTACCCATTCACCTATCCACTCTTCATCCAACCATCCACCCACTCCTCAATCCATCCATCCACCCCTTACCTGTCCATTCACTCATCCACCATCCATCCATCCTTTCCCTTCCTGTATACCCATTCATTCATTCATTCATTCTTTACCGCACACTCACTGTGCGTTAGGTTCTGTGTGAAATACCAAGGACACTGGATCGATCAAGAGCACACCGTTCCTGTGCTCGTGTAGCGGCACATTGGGTGGGCCTTTCCACAGAATCATGCAAAGTCAGGGGAGACCTACAGTGTGAGCTAAGAGTCCAGAGAAGCCAAGACCATGACTCCGAGTCACGGATGGAAGGACAGAGAAGGCTTCCTTGAGGAGCACTCGGCTGGAGCTCCGAATGCGGAGTTAATGTGAATGCCGCGGAATCCGAGGGCTGGGGTGTGTTCCAGGTTCCAGGCAGAGGGACCAGCACAAAGGGCCTGCGGTGGCACATCGAGAAGCTGAAAGGAGGCCAGTGAGGGGAGGGGAGCACGAGATGAGTTCGGGGAGGCCAGCCGAGGCCCGGACCGGGGCCGTGCAGCCGTGCTGGTTTGGATGAGTCCATGTGTGGTGGGACTCCCTGGCAGCTCCTCGGGGACAGGAGCAGGAGTAGAGGGGGGCCAGGACGCTGCCCAGGCTACAGCTCTACAAGACAGGTCTCCTGTCCTGTCCCACAGCGTCTCCCAGGGCCAAGAGGGCCCGGAAGGGAGTAGGTGCTCGGGAGAGCACAAGTCGCAGTCATCGGGGGACAGTGGTGTCTTGTCCAGGGAGGTGGGCGGAGACGGGAGGGAGTGGATGGACCCGGGAGACAGTAAGGAGGCATAGTGGCAGGACAGGGAGGAACAGGCTTTGGGGTGAAGCTGAGGCGGGGAACCTGGCTGCCCTGTGCAACTGGGGGAAAGCTCCTTCGCCTGCCGGGCCTCGCCTGCATCCCACAGAGATCTCGCCTGAGGGAAGGTCTGCTCCCCAAGGAACGACTGTAACAAAACAACCACTCCACCCCTCCAAAATGGCCTCTGCTGTCTTTGGCCTCTGTCAGTTGTATTACTTTTGTTCAAAATGGAAGTTGCTTCTTTGTCCAGTTGCAAAGCAGTATTCCACAGGCCCATCATAAATAATGTAACCAGTAAATATGCGTGGAAAATAGAAAGTGAAGGGCCCTCCTGCCCTTGAGACTCCCTCTCTTTGGAGATAATTACGCTTAATAGTTTGAGTCTCCTTTTCATAAGGACCTTTACTCTCCATTCATTCCGCATTTAATTTTGGAACGTACCCCCTGTGGAGGGATCCACAGAGGCTATCAGCTCATTTACAAGTGGGCAAACTGAGGCACAGAGAGGGTCTGCGGCCTGCCAAGACCAGCATCCAGGTCTGGAATCCCTGTTACCTGGCCTAGAATATTCTTCTTCCCTCAGCATCTGGTCCTAGCCTGCAGCCCGCCCATTTCTTTCTGGGCTCTCAGGTGCAAGAAAGTGCTGGCCCGCTGGCCCGCGCTGTGGGCTTGCGTGTGGGATCGTGTCAGCGAGCTGTGGCATAAAGGATGTTGGGGAGGGTGGAGTCATTTTCTGGGAGCAGCTCTTGTCATCGAGGCCCTGAGACACATGGGACGTCTTGTGGGGGGCGGGGAGTTTCCCAGCAAGGCCTGTGGGCTCAGTGTGATGTTTTCTTTGTCTCACCAGTCTGCTGCTGACATCGGGCAGATCCAAGAGCTGCAGCTGCAGCTGGAGGGAGCCAAGAGGGAGAAACACCAGCTCCAGGAAGACGTACGTGCCCAGAGCCACCATACTGGGGAGAGGGTTCCCTCTGGGACCTTCTATTCGCTCATTCATTTGTTCGCTTCAGTCATGTGCCAAATGGATTGAGCACAATCAGGCAGACACACACGCGCACACACACTCTCCCCACACACTCTGTTCACCATCCAGAGCTGCCCCGGCAATGAGACTCAAGCCATTCAGGGCAGGACCCCCTCCTCCCTCTGAGACATGGCTTCAAGGAAAAGGGGATGATGTCTGTGTAAGACAGGATCCTCGTCCTTTGTGAAATCGTCCTTTGATGTCATGGTTCTTCCCAACAGCCTGAATCGCCCTCGTTACCTCGTGGGTAGCTACTGTCCAGGAAACTCGACGCTCTTCTAGCCCGGCTTCACGTGCTTCTTAGAGCGACCGTCAGGGCACGTGGGCCTCAAGCCGAGGGGTGCTGCATCGAGCCCCACAAAAATAACCTCGGGGGCCACTTCCTGGGGCTTACTACCTGCCAGGCACTAATTTCAGTCCCCACAATGAGATGAAGAAATGAGGCTCCAGGAAGGAAACTGATGGCCCAGATCATGGAACCGGGCCAGCGTGGGGCCATGATTTGACCCCTGATATTTGTACTTGGCTCCCGAGCGCTCTGGATTGTCTTTGATGCTGGAAGTCGCTGCCCACAGCCTGGCTTCGCTGCTAAGGCAGAGCAGGCAGGACGTCAGAGAAGCACGGACGAAAGGCCTGATCTGGAAGGCTGAAAGCGCAGGCGGCTCTGCCGCCAGCACCAAGCCCCTGGGGACAGGCTCTCGTGAGAGCCTCCTGAGACCAAGCACGGCAGTCCTTGCCTGCACACTCAACAAGTGGCACTGAGTGGAGGAGGCCCGCGGGGTGGGCCTGGGGCTGGTTCCTGCATGTGTCTTGGTTCTGGGACTCGAGGTCGGCGGGTGGCCAGTGGACCGCTGGGGTTTGCCCACAGCTGCAGGTGGCTCGGATGCGCATCGAGTACCTGGAGAAGTCCACGGTGGACCGAGCCATTGTCAGCAGGCAGGAGGCCATCATCTGTGACCTGGAGAACAAGACAGAGTTCCAGAAAGTGCAGATTAAGAGACTGGAGGTGCGTGTTCCTGTCACCGCCGCTCTGCCCTAGAGCAGCGCCTGTGTGTAGGCTCCCTCTTCTCTGCCCGCCATCTGTCCACGCCTGTTTCTTTTCTGGGACGGCTAGTCATCCACTTCTCATTGGAGTTTCTTCCCACCCTCCTTCCCTCTCTCCTTCCTTCCCTTCCTCAGTCACATTGTCCCCAACTTTATCCTTTCAACCTATCTGCCTCCATTTCCCTCTCAGCTACATACACCATCACCAGACCATTCATCATCCCCTTCCTGTCTGTTCCTCTTCTTTTCACTCTTCAGTCTGTTCTGTTCTTCCCACCTTTCTGTCTGCCAGTATTTTTACCCATGGATCCTGTTCTGCCCGTCCCTGTCCACCCTCTCATGCACTTATCTGCCCCTAACTCAACGTGGAGCAGAAGTTTATTTTGCACCTAGTATATGCTCAGCTGTTTTAGGAGCATGGAAGAAAGAGGTGTAAGACAGTCTGCTTTTCAGAAGCATAGAGCTTTCTAGGAGGTATGAGCAAGAAAGTTATATCAACGTGTATAAATGCAGAGAGGGGCTGTGAATTTGAGGGTGGAGGTCCTTTCAGGAAGAGGAATCTGGGAGGTTTCCAGGAAGAGGTGGCATTGATACTGATCTTGAAGGACAGGTAAGACTTGGAGGAGGTGGGGTGGGGCTCAGTGATTACATTTCGCTCTGTAGGTCAGTGACACATGTCCTCTGTAATGTCTGCCACTCCACATTAGCCATTACACTTGATGTTGACTGATGTCCCATGGAGCAGGTAGTTTAGACGTCACCCAGTGAATGACAAGACCCCAGAGGGGTCAACAGACTTGTTCAGGATGAAGCCAGGTGGAGTCAGACAGAGGTAGATGGACACTTGACTTTCCCTCCAGCCTGGATCCAGATTCTAACCTGGCTGCAGCCAGCTGGCTTCCCCGCAGCCTGGTTGTCTGGACAATGGAAGGATGCACTTGTCATTGTGGAACATTTTCTACCAATGCGCGTTGGGCCTTTGGTCTCTAAGAATGCGGCTCTGGATTCAGAACCAAGAAGCATTCTTCTTGTGCCCTGATCCTCAGCATGTGTTGGCATTGGATTTTTCAAGGCCAAATGGTCTTCTGGTCACCAGGAAACTTTTGATCCACTATGTTTGAAATGATTAAAGATGTAGTGCTGGCCTACGTCACAGATTGCTTTTACTACTCAATTCTAGCACAATCGAGGGAGAGCAGAGAAGAAAAGGAAATTACGGTAGAAAAAATTCAGAGAGCAGGTTCTCCAAATTCGCTTCTCCCCTAGGCCATCATTATCTGAAGTTGGGAGAACCCTAGGTCCTTGAGATAAGTGTTGCCTCAGGGATACACAGTTTGAGAGCTACTTATCTTCCTTCTAACCCTCCTGCTGCCCTTTCCAATTGTTGTTAGACTCCATCTGAAAGGCAGAAGGAACTGGAGTAAAGCTTTCCTTTTAGGTCATTATTCAGCCTCTGATACGAGAGGTGCTCAGAGTCCTTAGCAAGAGTCTGAAATATTCATGTGGGCTCCATTTTCTGTCAACAGCCAAGTATTTGATCATCAGAATCAATTGGTTCCAGGCTTGTTGGCTAACTAATGAATTCTGCAGAATACCCCATGGGTTTGTTTTCTGAGCACTGGTGGTGCCCACAGCTCTTTTCCCTCTATTGTTTCATTGTGTCTGCATGGCTTCCCCTCCCAGAGAAGGAAAAACGCTGCAAAACACTACAGTGAAGGCTCACAGAGATTATCTGACCAAACCTTGTTTTTCAAATCAGGAAAACAAAACTGTGTTGGGGAAGAGGTTTCCAACCCCCTGCGATCTCTCTTTAGAGCCACTCCATCTCCCCAGCCTTGATGAACGAGGGCTTCTGTAAACACTCATCGTTCTCACTCTGCTCCATCGCGGGCTATGCAGCAGCTCTGAGCTGAGCCTTCTGTGTAACATTACACCCTTCATCCCGACAGCATCCCTGGGAGTATCAGCATCACCCATCTCGAGAGCTTAGGGAACCTGCCCAGGGCCCCACAGCCAGGAGGCGGTGGAGGTGGGATGTGGACCCAGGGGCTCTTCAAACAGGGTTCTCATCGGTATGTCCTGCTGCGTCTTGGAGGAGTGGCAAGCTGACATTGTTAAAATGAACTCTTCATTTTGGGTGTCCGAGCAGGAGGACCCCCGACGACTGTAGGCAGATGGGGACTCAGAAAGGGGTCCTCACCCCGGAGAGGTATCCGAGCAGGAGGACCCCCGATGACTCAGGATGGGGTCCTCACCCCGGAGAGGTATCCGAGCAGGAGGACCTCCCGATGAAGACCCCGCGATGACTGTAGGCAGACGGGGACTCAGGAAGGGGTCCTCACCCCGGAGAAGCCCCTTCCGGTCTCGGGCCTCCAGCCCCACCGGGCATGCTCTCTGCCGGCCCCAGGTGCTGGTGCTCCGGCTTCGGGACAGCCTCTTCAAGACAGGCGAGGAGCTGGCGCGGGCGGCCACGGCCGAGTCCCAGCAGCGGGAGAACAGCCAGTATTACCAGCGGCGCCTGGAGGAGCTGAAGGCCGACATGGAAGAGCTGGTGCAGCGGGAGGCCGAGGCCAGTCGGAGGTGCATGGATCTGGTAAGCGTGGCCCCGCGGGCTTCCAGGGCTGGAGGTGGGGGGCCGCGTCCGCCTCCTGGCGCGTGAAGTGTCCTGTGTTCACCTCCCGCCCGGCCGTGGGGCCGGAAGTGGTGGGCCGGAAGGGGGTGGGCCGGCGAAGAGGAGACTGCTATTGGCTGCGAGCGCTGGGGGCGGGTCCAAGGTGAGCCAATGGCGTTCACCGCTGCGAACGGCCTGCCTCCCAGACTGACTTTCTTTGCCTGCATCACTCTTTGCTCCTCCAAAGGCAGGCAGGTCTCTTGGGAAGAGGAGAGAATAAACGGTTATTAAATGTTTACCTTGCGTGGAGCCTTAACATCCATCATATCTTATAATGCCTGTAACAACCCTGTCAAATCAGATAATCCCTGTTTTACAGATGAGTGAACTGAGGCTCCAGAGAGATGAGAGCACCTACCAGGTCAAACCTAGCAAATGGCAGAGCTAGTTGTGCGCTATTAACAGCACGTCAAAGATTAAAATGGCAAGGGTAAAGCCACCCCTTGCTGATTAAGCACTTGCTCTGTGCCAGGTTCTGAGTGAAACACATCTGGTTAAAATCTTCATATCACATGGAGTCACTGAGGTGTGGGGACATCAGCATCTCACGTGGAGACTCATGGTGGTACATTCACTGCCCAAGTCTAAACTAAGAAGAATTTGCACCCAGGTCTGGCCAACTCTGTGGTTCTGCTTTAAGATCATAAGACATGCTTTTCCCCCTGGTGGGGTCCAAGGAACATTTTCACATTTGCTTCCTGTCCAGTAGGAAGCATTCTCCTTAATTCAGGGTATTTTTCTGTGAATAGTTTTCTGCAGGGACCGCAGAGCATCTGAATGAGCCTGCTCTTCCTTTTCGTCCCAAGTCCAGACATCCCTAAGCCTCCAGATTATTGGTTCTGTGACCCGGAAGGCATCTGGTACTCCCTTTGCCCACCGCCAGAGTCTTCACTGAGACAGCCCACAGCACAGGGAGGCTTGGCCCAGAGGTCTCTAAATTACAGTCATCATTGCCTGTCCTCCCTGGCCTCTCTGGTTTTGCGACAGGTCTCACCACCTTATCCTCCTGCAGCAAGTTTATTTCTCGGGCCACTGCCTCCATAGCCATTGTCATTCCCATCAGCCTTGCCCTTGAAAAGCCAGCAGCCTAGCTGTTGTGTGGGAGGAGATGTGGCCCCACACAGAGACCCAGGTTCCTAGACAATGTCCAGGCCCTGTGACTGGTGGTCCCCCCGCCCTACTCCGCCATGGCCCTGTGAGAAAGGAAGGCTCTTCCCCTCACCTGACAGGATAACTTCCTCATTAAACAGTTCTGCTTCTCATGCAGCGACTTCCCCTCCTGCCAGCTCTGGCTGGGAGTGAGAGAACATCCCGGCTTTTTCCTCTGATGTCTTCTTTAACTGGCCAGACACCCAGGCTTTTGGCCAGATCTAATAGTGGTTTTTTTCCTCACTCCTTTGTTTTTTTTTCTCTCTCTCTCTTCTCTCCTGCCTTCTCATCTCACTTTTCTCCTCCTATCCCCATTCCCAGAAACAGGTTAAAGTATTCAAGGCTCTAAAATATTGAAACGATTATGTATGAATCCCCATTTATGAATCTGCATAAATGAATCAGGATAGAAGATGGAAACAACACAAAACTGAAAAACACTAAACCTGCATGTATGTTGAAATTAGTCCTCCATGGTTCCCCGGTTTTCTGATGGCAAGATTCTGAATAACTTTACCAAGTCTCAACTTTGCTCTTTCCTTTGGGGTGTTTGTGGCTGGCTGGTCTGTTTGCTTCCTAGGGCTACTGTAGCGAATTATCAAAAGCAACAGAAATGTATTCCCTCAGAGTTTGGAAGGTCAGAAATTTTAAATCAAGATGTCACCAGGGCCATACTCTTTCTGCATGCTCTAAGGAGAACCCTTCCCTCCCCATCCAAACTCTGGTGGTTCTGGCATCCCTTGGTTTGTGGTCTCATCACTCATATCCCTACTGTCTTTACATGGTCACCATCTCTGTGCATGTGTGTGTCTCAAATAGCCCCATGTTTTGGGAGTTTCAGGTTGATTTCATCTGGAGCTCCTTATCTTAATATATCAAGGAGGCCCTTTTTCCAAATCAGGTCATTTTCGCATGTTCTGGGTAAACATACTCTTGGGGAGCGCCCTTCAACCCCCCGCAGGGAAGAAGCACAAGCTCCTGGTTAGCTAGTGTTCTACAGTGATCCTGTGTGGCTGTGAGTCTGTGCCTGAGCTCAGAGGGACAGCAGACCTTCCTAATGAGTGTCACAAACTCACCAGCCTATTTCAGACGTGCCGTTGTCTTTGGGTCCTGGAATATTTCTCCTGGGAAAAGAGAGGAGGCCATGTGTTCTCAGATCACTCACTTATTCATTCACCATGTGTCTGTACAACACCAGCTAGGGGCATGGCACCTGTGTGGGTATTGGTGGAGAGGACTAGGAGCCATAAGATCATAGATAGACCGAATGGGGCTCAGTTGGACAGTTCAATGAGCACAGACTTTGAGATGATGCCTGTGGCCAGGACTCTTCCCGCTGGAGTGGCATCCTGGAACTTCCCCAGGTTTCACAGGAGATGTCATCTCACCTTCCAGGTGTATATCTGTCTCACCGTTTCACCTTCCTCCACCTCTGTCCTGTAAGACAGGCTGGCCCCTCCAGGCCTACATTCTCTGTAACCCTGAGAAGCCCTGTGAGGCAGTAGGGTTCTGGCTTTTCCATGTATGCAGTGTGTACCCTAGTGTTTACTCTGAGCAAGCCCATGTGAGATGTTGGGATCCAGAGGGGGAACAAGAGACTCTCCTGCCCTCAGGGAGCGCACACTAAGAGGCCATTGCTAGTGTATTTTAGACCCGCCTCTGTGATGGACACTTCTTGTGTCCCCAGGCGAAACAGGACTCTGTGTGCAACGATTTGGGGGATTCTTTTTTCTTAAAGGACAGGTGCAGGCAGGAATGAAGGTGAGCAGGCAGGCAGGCAGGAAGAGGGGAGGAAGAAGTGTTTATTTTATTTAGTTATTCATCTTGTCTTTCCCCGGGCCTGGGTGTCAAACCTGGGTCCTTGAGGGGGCGTACATGGACTGCGTCCAGTGGACTTACCCACTCCACCATCCCAGGCACACCGCTGGAGGTGTCTTAGAAAGGCGAATGGCATCCTGACCACAGCCACCACCAGAAATCATTTCTTTTGGGTAAAACATGATCTTCTTCATCTTCCAGGGTTAAGGTCAGATCGCCAAAGAAGGGGGAGAGTGAATTCCTCATTCTACAGTCCACGAGCTTGTTCGTTCTTTCGCGCATTTACTCATTCACCCCCTGGGCCATCCTCCATCGAGTCCCGTGTGCTTGAATCCTCTGCAGCTACCTTCTTTCATCCGTTACACCGCGCAGCAGGCAGGGCCTGTGGGCTCCGACACAGCGGTACCTGGCCTAGAGCTGCAGCTGAGCATGGCCGAGCTGGGATTGGAGTCCCTGTGTGTCATGTGTCATGCTCACAATGGCACCACGCTGCCTCTCCACCCCATCCCCACCCTAAACGGCCCTGTTGTGTGAGCTTCAGAACTGGACCCTGTGCTCTGGGCCCGCTGAGAAGCCAAAGGATGTTGATGGATCACCCCTCCGTGTTCCTTTCCGCCTGTCCCCAGAATGTCCCATTTGTCACTGTTGGTGTTGGTTTAAAGCGCTGTGACTTGTTTCGTGTGAGTGATTCACAGCCTGAGCTGGGACAGCAGCTCGTCCGGATTAGGATCAATTACCCCGCCGATGGAACTTCTCTTCCCGCCAGGAGAAAAATGAGGTTTGCCCATTAATTTTAGTAAATGTACTATTTCTGGCGACTTCAGGAGTCATTATGGGGAAAAGAATATTCTGGCTCTAAATCACTCAAGTCCTTTTGTCATGGGCGCGATGAGACAGCACTTCTTTGGGTTTAAATCCTGTTGTTTCCCCATAGTTATGACCCAGGAAACCTCCCAGAAAACATCTAGGCCCCAGGACAGGGCACCTCAGGGAGGTCAAGGGCAGCTGCAAGAACGGATGGTGACGGGGAGGCCGGGCGCTCTGCCTGCTTCCTCCCAGCCTGACCACCTGTCTCAAGTCCTCAGAGCAGGTCTCCTTTTCCACAAGCTTCCCACAGCCTGACCACAGATGGCTCTTCTCCCTACCCTGGTGCCCCCTCCCAGTGACCCGCGCTGGCCCTCCAGTGACCTGTGTCTCCACTCGCACCGATCGAGAGCCAGGCCTGCTGACCGGACCCTGCTTAGATGTTTTTCAAGTCTACTGGCCTGTCCCCCGCAGCTGCCTCCGGGCAGAAGTTCTTTCCAGAAGCTCACACCCTGCTGTGTTGTTTGTCGCAGTCCCCATGGTTCCCGGCGCCTTCAGAGCAAAGTCCCCACTGCTTCCTCTGGTGCCCAAGAGCGTCTGTAGACGCCTCTGCCTCTGTCTCTCATTACTTACGTCCTCCAGTCAGTGCTGAAGGCCATCGTCCGGGGCCCAGCGCGTGTGACGGCTTGACTCACGGCCTTGGTCCCACGCGGGCCTGCTGTCCACGCAGCCTTCACAGTTCGGACCCTCACCGCCTGTGAGCTCGCCCGCCGCCTCTGTTCCCACGTCCCCGGAGGCGACCCGGTCGTGCCCCCGCCGGGCACTGTCCCTTCTTGGATTCTTGTCTTCCCACACAGAGGGCCCCGAGGGACACTGGGTTTCATTCAACTCTGGTCTCCAGTCTCCACCTCAGGCTCAGGCCTAGACTCTCACTGATGGGCGATGGAAGACGTTCATGTGTGACCTCTGGAGACAACAGCTCCAACCATGTCTTTAAAATGGGAACTTTCAGATCAACATGTTCTAATGTGCATGTTGCTATGTGCCTGACCTACTAAGTGTCTGACCTACTATGTGCCTGACCAGTGTCTGATGTTCTGGGAAATGCGGACACGGGTGGCCCAGGGACGGTGCCCTGGGGAAGCTCTAGATCAGGAGGAGACGCTCTCATCCCAACTAGCTCCGATACAAGAGGGGATGTGCGGGCGCAGGGGGAAGTGCTTCGGCACAACCCGGAGGCCTGGAGAAGACCGTGGAGGCGGTACCATTGAGTTTCTAAAGGACGGTGCCGGTTGGCTGGCAGCTTTGGGGGCGTCGTCATCCAGTCACATTCACTGTGGCCTGCTCGCACTTACATTCAGCAAAAGTTAATAAATGCCTGCCTGTGTCAGGCAAGGCCAGGTCTGTAGAGCGGCAGAGAGGCCACAGGCAGGGACATAAACAGTGACTCCTCTCCACCTCTGGCCTCTCTCCTCTTCTTCTCTCTCATCGGAGCCTCTCCACTGAGGGCCAGAGCAAGCTCCCGCCTCTCCTCTTTCTGTTTCCTTGCTCTTGTTTAGCTGTCGCTTGTCTGGGCTCACGTGAGTTTTCCCTCCATCCCTCCCTGCAGCCCCTCTCCCCTCATTCCCTTGCAGAAATTTTCTCTGACTCGTGCCGGAGGGAGGATGTGTATTAGAGTTTTAGGACCGTTGTAATAAATTCACAAAAACCGGTGGTCTTAAAACCACATGAATTTATCCTCTCCCAATTCTGGAGGCCAGAGATCTGAAATCAAGGGGCTGGAAGAGCCCCACTCGCTCTGAAGGCCTTTGGGGAGAGTCCTTTCTTCCTTTCGCAACTTCTGGTGGCCCAGGTGCTCCTTTGGGACGGTCACATCACTTTCATCTCCGCGTCTGTACTGCTCTCGTCCCTGCCTCTCTGCTCTCTCCCGTCCTGTAAGAGCACCAGGTATTCAGCTTAGGGATCCTGAATCCAGCATGATCTCATCGGAACTGGTACGTCTGCAAGAACCTAGCTCCACAAAGGTCACACCGTGAGGTCCCAAGTACACAGGAATTTAGAGGTCACTCTTTAGGCCACTGCAGGGTGATTAAGTAAAGCGCAGTGGAATTGGAGTATGAAAGACTGAGAAGCTAAGTTAACTGCTGAAACTCACAAAGGTGTGGGGTGTGATGCAAGCGATCTTGCTCGGTGACTGTGAGGACTGAGATGATGTTTGAAAAAACACCAGTGATAGTACCCAAGAGACACTTAAGATGTGACTTTGCTTTTGTTTTCCTCCTTTCTTCTCTTACCCTTCTTCTGACTGTCCTCCTCCCCTCCTACTTCACCACATGTTCTAGCTCATCTTGCTTCATGGTCGAACGGGAGGGTTATGTTGAAGCTGGGATTTGAGAGCAGGTGAGAGCTGGGGCCTGTTGACCTTGAACTGTGTGCTGGCCTGCTTAAGTACTTACGTGAGTTCTTCTCAGTTAAGATTGTCCAGTTAAGATGGTTACCTCTATTTTATAGAGATAATAAAGAAACGACACGCCAAGAAGCAGAAGCAACTTCTTCAAAGTCATATTCCTAGCAAGTGGCCGAGTCAGAATGGGAAGCCAGGTCTGGCCAACTCCTTTCTAGTCTCTTACTCCTGACTTTTGGACGTGTAGTACTTACTCATCCAAGTACATTAATATTTTTGATCCTGTAATCCAGAGTTTCTCAGCCGTGGTGTCATTGACGTTTGGGCTGGGATAATGGTCTGCTGTGGGGCCGTCCTGTGCCTGGTAGGAAATTTAGCAGCATCCCTAATCTCTGCCTCCTCAATGCAAGTGGCACGCCCCCCACAGCCATCACACTCCAGACTGTCTCCAGACAACACTGCCTCATGCCCCCGGGGCACCCCCAGGTGAAAATCACTGCTGGGAGTTCATCTTGATGATAACTCCAGTGTAGGAACCCACCCGCTTTACAGATGACCTAACGGAGGCTCAGTGGGGTCCTGGGATGCACCCCAGTTCCCACAGAAACGACGGTGGGTGGGACATCGGGAAGAAAGTTTCTCCTTACCCAGGAAGGGAGAGGATAGTAGCCTTTCCAGAAAATTCTTCCCCAGCCTCTCCAAGACCTAGAGGCAACTTCAAGCAGAATCTAATTCTGAGTGGAATCGAAGTCCTTGCTGCCGACTCTACTTTTAATAATGTTTGAATAAAACATGGGCGCATGGGTGTGATCTCCTCACCGAGCCCGGCTTGTCAGCTGCCCGGGCAAAGTCATAAATAGTTTATGGACAACCACTTACGGCTGCACTTCTGTTAAATCCAGCATTAATTATATATGGTTCATGAATTATGTATTTGGTGTTACTTTGGGGTGTATTTTTCACCTTTGGGGGAAAAATGAAGAGATGGGAGGTTAAAACAGAAGAGGGGTAACGCTCATCTACCTGTGCAGGTGAAGTGCCCCGTAGGGAGAAAGCCTCCCGTTCGTGTGCCTGTCTGGTTTGGGGGAACTTGGACCTGAAAGGGCTCTGTGGGCCACTAGGAGGAAGTTTGGGGCCGTGCTGAGCTAGGAAGAGTTCAATCAATCAGAAGTTGACAGAGTCCTGGTGCGTCGTGTTTGCCAGGCTCTGTGGTGTAAATCTGCTCGTTGAGGCTGGTTTTAAATTAACACGATGACATCATTGAAGGCAAAACTGGAGAGTGATGGGATGGACAGCGTACCATGAGACAGCATTTCCACCGTACAGTTCTGAGAGGCCAGAATAACTCAACAGCATAGAGGCTAGAACCATGCTGGTAATTAGGAAGCAATGCATTTTGCCTATGCTATCTTTATTTTTCATGTGATTTGATTGCATGTTTCTGTCACTTACTCTAAAAATCCTGAAAATTTAGCTCTTGCAAGCTGGTAGGAACCAGCCAGTTCCAGCGCCCCTCTGGCCTAGATTCTCCTTGGGGTAGGCTTGCCAGGCCCTGGGGAGCAGCCTGCTGGAGTTGGGGGGAGCACAGGTGTGGAGTCAGAGGCTCATAAATCAAAGCTCACCACTTACCATGTTGTTTTTAAGTGAAATGATTTCGCCATCAGCACCTGCCATCTGGAGGATAGTCTTTCACCTCCTGCATAAAATGGGTCTGATCACATGGGCTCAGAAAGACTAAAGCAGGGACCAGGCCAGCCTTCCGGCTCTGCCTGCCACATAACCACCCAGGACAGCCTGCAGGAAAGCCTCCATCTTTCCCTCTGGCTTCTGTCTTCTGAGAATCTGGCCGCATGTGGTGAGAGGCCTGTAGGGAGACCCAAACCAGATTCTGTTTAATTTTCATGCTTGTTTTCGCTTTGTTTTTTGGCCACCCAAAGATGTGTGTTCCCAAACTCTTAGGTGGAAGCCAGTCTCCTCCCACTGTCCCCCTGAGGGAAATTCACCGAACTGTGAGTCCAGGCTTTCGTTTTAAAAAGCTCCCAGGCTTTTCCTCCTGCAAATGGCTGTGAACTTCAGAGCATAAAGATGAATGATTTTGGCTGGGAAATGAAGTGTTTAAAAAGGCATTCCATATGGAGGGCATTCGGGGCCACGGGCAGGGTATAAATAACACCTTTTATTGCTCTCCCATCAGGGAGATAGCCTTCTTTTCACTGCCCCTTATCTCAGTGTGATCCCAAAAGGCCCAGTACTGTCCATAAACTCTGTGTCCACTCCCCACTCTGTGCGGGAACGGGTGGGAAACGTGAGAATTTTTACCCCTGACCCCACCCCCTGTCTCCCCGATCTCTGGTGTGTTCCCCACAAAGGCTTCTGTTCTAAAGAAACTCATCCTAAAAGGGAGTGAGGGCCCAGCGCCGCCAGCCCCAGGTATATTTTGGAAATGGAATTCTTCCAAGCTGTCTTTATCCCGAACGGTGTCTGTGCGTGTCTCAACTGAGAAAGCGTTGTCTAATGAAATGAGTTTCTTTGCGCCTGCCTCTGAGATGAGATCTTGATAATAAAATCTATTACCCATAGCCTACCTAGAAATAATTGGGTCTATTACTCCCCGACTCGTGCCTTTGTTTCTACCTGAAAACAGCCTCTCCAGTAATTAATCAGAATTTAAAGTTGCTAATACCAATTACAAATACTGTGCAGAATCTCAAGATGGCAAACAGAGGAGCAGATACTAATCTTGTCCCCCGAGACTTCATCAATTGAACTTTTGTCACTTTAGACTCGCTGGAAATTAGAGTAACTTAACTCCGCAAAGTTAATTACTTAAAAAGAGAGAGAAAGGCGGGGGTTGGGGGGCAGATATTGATTGAACGGGGCAGGTGTACATTAAATTATTCAAATAGATCCAATTTAAATTGTTTGGATGAAATTATGCTTCACTTAATTGCATGTCAGAGAGGCTTGGGAAGGTTAATCTTCACAGTCAAAAGCCCGGTCCTCATCACCATTGAACAGTGGTCCCAGGAAAATCCAGGAGCCCCAGGCCAGGCTCTGAATGGTCTGAATTAATTCCCAAAGTGTCGTTTGGATTTGAAGGGTAGCTCATCTTTTTTTGGGGAGGGGGTAGGCCTGCTTTTTTTTTTAAAGGCTCGACCAAGCCAGGCGGTGGGGGCAGACAGAAAATGATCCTCGGTGGCAGGACTGACTGGTTTGGAATTGCAGGGTATACAGTAGAAAGGCTGAATGAGTTGGTATAAGGCTCATCTCTTTGCGTTGCAAGTTATGGGAACACAGTTCAAATTGGCTTTAGCAAAGCGAATGTAATGGCTGATCTCAGGAATAAAGTCTAGTGCACTGTGGTTTCAGGCTCAGGGGAATTCAACTGAGTTGTCCGAGGTTGTCAACAGGCTGAATCCTTGTGCCTGGACCAGCTGGCTGGAGCGCATCTCTCCCCAGCTCCGCGCGCAGGGTGCCGTGCGGACAGGTTGAAGCTAACGGCTGAGGGAGGATGCACACGTGGACACTGACTGTCACCAACCGTGCATTTTCCCCTCCAGATCCATCGTTAAACATTACCTGGCACACCAGGGACCGAGTCCCCTCCCCTTTCTCCATCTCCGTCCTCAGGTATATTTCCCCTTCCCTGCCGTAATTGTCAGGATAAATCACGAGGAGCTAATGAGAAGAGAAGACAATGATAATGATAATGATGAGAAGGTCCCTTCTACCCACGGCTCCAAGGAAAGTCCAGGAATGGGGTCTCATGGGTTCCAGCTGGCCCAGTTCGAGCTGCATGCTCCCCGCTAAGCAGGCTTCAGTGCCGGGAGCGTGCATCTCGGTGGCCTGCCCAGCCCTGAATTCAGCAGTCAGTCAGTCCTGCCCTGCTCACACGGGGGAAGAAGAGTTCCCCCCAGAACTGGAATAGAGGGGCCAGAAAAGTGGGAATGGATTCCCGAGAGGCGATGACCACTGTGGAGCTGTGTCTGGTGCCAGCCCCCACCCCGGCTTCCCTCTGCTTCACCCACATCCTTTTCGAAGGGTCTGGACTCTGCATTCTCGCCTCCCATTGACTTTTCCTCTTCTGTTTTATTCCACTGTGCTCCTGGGACGAGGGAGTCCCATAGATAGGATGCATCCAAGAAAGACCAGAAGAGGGCAGTCTGATTTCTCTTCCTGTCTCCTCCAGGATGCAGCTCCTGGAGTGGGAGGAGCCTGGCTTGGTGCCCAGGGGTCAGGATTCCAGCCGCCTTCTCCTCTGACTGTGACCTTGGCTTCTGCAGTGCTGCTGAGACACTGGGCGATCCAGAGATAGTGGGTCACAGAGCTACAAGCTTTGGGAATGTCTCAAAGAGCTACTAGGTGGTGGTGGCAGCTCCCTACACCCCAAGACCTCTGCTCAGAGTCAGAGACTCTTACACCTGAAGGGATCCAGGCCTCCTCATCCCTTTGGATGCCTTACAATCCCAGACTGGTAGAAATTCCACTTCTCACTAAGCAATGGCAGGAGTGTAGAAATCAGTCTCTGGGGACCACAAATCCTTGTAGATACCTCCCTTTGTCGAGAACATTCTAGATGGATTCTATGCCTGTCCCACAGCAGATTCCACATGTATCTCCAGGGATTTGGTTTCCAAGGGTAGAGAGACACCTTGCTTCTCTCACCTGGGAGATAGCAAGGAATTATCCAGAGATTGCTAAATGGTGATTATTGCTTTTAGTCGCCAACCCCTCCTGTAAATCTGCAGCTGATGCTGAACTGGGGTCAAGAAGTATAGCTCTTCAACAGGGCTCCTCTGACCTCTAAAGTCACAGCCCAGTGACGGGGACAGCACCCTGCCGTCCGTGGCATCTGACCTGTAAAGTTTTATTAGAACACAGTCTTACTTCTCTGGGTGGTGTCTGGCTGTTTTCACCCACAGGGGCAGAGATGAATGTCTGTGACAAACAGTTTGGCTCTAGAAAATCTAAAATATTTACTCTCTCCCCTTTTCAGAAAAAGAAGTCTGCTGACCTTTGCTCTAGGACAGTACTTGTCACATAATAGACATAGAAAATGGATGTTAATGTAGAAAGTCGTTGTCAGAAAAGCAAAGAATTGGGAGTAATAAGACCTAGATCCAAACTTAGTTCCATCACTTTTCTGCTGGGTGACTTTGGTCAGATTCTGTGTCTCTGTTATCTTATAAAATGGGGATAATCCTTGCAAGCCCTCTCAGCACTGAAGGGGAGACTTAATGAGACAGTATGTCCGACTGCTTGTCACCGTGCCTGGCACCAAGCAAATCTGCTGTCACCGTTACCATCGGTCTGTTCAGGCTGCTAGAGCAAAGTACCCGAGGTGGTGGCTTTTAAGCAACAGAAACTTACTGCTAGTAGTTCTGGAGGCTGACGCTCATGACCAAGCACTTGCATTTTGGTGCGAGCCCTCTTCTTGCGCCACACCTGGTGGCTTCTCGCCGTGTCCTCACATGGCAGAAGGGGCTATAGAAGTCTCTAGTCTTTCTCCCATTCATGAGGGCTCCACCTTCATGACCTAATCATCTTCCAAAGGTCCCGCTGACTAATACTTTTACCTGGGGTGTAAGGATGTCAACACAGGAATTGAGGTGGGAGTCACTTTGAGACCAAAGTTGTCCTCATCGTCATCATCATCATCATCACCGTTGTCATGACGACCATGTCATCCCCATCACAACCACCGCCGCCATCACCATCACCCTCCTTCTCAGAACCATGATCAGCCACCGCCATCATGATGACCATTTTCACCATCCCATCATCACCAGCCCTGTCATCACTACTGCCATCACCACCACCATTATTGTCATCCCCACCATTATCACCACCATCTCCATCATCATCAACACTGTTGTCACTACCGCCATCACCACCACCGTCATCCTTGTCACCATCGTCACCACCACCACAAGAATGAGACCCAGAGCAGAGAGCTGGGCTCCGAGCTTCAGAGCACAGGCGTATGCCTTGGCCAATGGATGGAGCATTTCCAGTCTGAGAATGATGGGGTTTCTGTCCCCCACATGTTTCGTCCCTCCCCGTGACCTGTGAGTTCCCAGATGCCTCTTGTTTATGCTCAGTGTCTGGGCATCACTTCACTGGGATTCAGCCTTTTCCCCAGCCTCGCCTTGGCCGGGTTCCAGGTAAATGACAAGGAGCCGGTCCCACCGCATGTCACCTCTGCCTCCCGCTCAGATAATTAGAACCAGCACATTCATTTCCATAACAGTATTCTCATCTCCCCTCTGAAAAGTTTTCCAATGGGACAAGAAAGGCAAACACAAGCTACATCTGTCCTTGTTCAGGCAATTTGCAGTTGTCCGCAGCCAACATCCACCCAGCTGGGCGCAGAGCTAGATTTCCTGTTTGCTTTTGGTGGGAGGTGACATGGTCGATGCTGTTATTAAAGTTTGGCAGCGGTTTAAAGGAAAGTGTCCTGCTGGAGAGAGGCTTATAAACAAACACTCAGGGGGGATCCTTCGGGCTTCTGTCTTTCTGAGCTAATTGCTTGGTGGGTGGAGAGGGAAGAAAGAAGACTGATGTCACTTCTTAGCAAACAAAAGGACAGAAATAAAGAGATGCAGAAGTAAGATGATTTTCACTTCAAGAGAACCAGGCAAATGTTCCCAAGATTGTACCCAGGCAGCAACTAGATGCTCTCTCCGGGGGATTAGTAAAGGTTGTCTGAAAGGGGCCAGGTAGTAAATGCTTTGGATTGTGTGGGCCTCTGCCTCTGCAGTGATGGAGCTCTGCTCTCGTGGTCCCATCAGAGCAGCATGGGCAATGCACGCAATAGCGAGCACGGCTGTGTCCCACTAAAACTTTATTTGCAAAAAGAGGCGGTGGTCTGGAGGCTGGGCAAAACACAGGCTGGGGCTTGTCACCGCCTGCTCTTGGAAAAAAAGTGGAGTAGGAGACAGACCGTCGACTGGATTTAAACGCTGTCTCTTGCTCTTCAGACTGCATCCCAGGAGTCACGTTCTCCGGAGTCTCAGTTTCCTCACGTGTGAGGTGGGTTCTAAAAAAGAATCATCGGAAGCTTCGAGGCATGTCTTGCACATAGTAAGTGATCGATAGGTTATAGTTCTCCCTCATACTCACCTCCTCTCCTTCCAGTAAAAGTACAAGGGAGAAAAGCTGATTAAGAAACCTTCCTGAGGGCTTCAAAGGCCTCCCTCGCAGCCGCGCCTCCCAGGGCCCTCCCTGCCTCAGTTTACAGAACCGTTGTCGCTGAGATGCTGCGCGGCTGGAAAACCTCAGTCTGCCAGTCACGGCTCCACGTGCAGCCTCGACCGCTGGAGAGAGTCGTCGATGTTCAGGAGCCTTAGAGACTGTGCCGGCCCTGCCACGCGTCCCACCTCATCCTACATGGTGCTGGGCCCGGTCTGATCTTCAGATGGGGTCTTAGGCACAGGGATGACTTTTGTGTGAAGACACTGGTAGTTGAGTCTCGGTTAACCAGGTGGAGAGAAAAAGATCGCTCTTCATAGGAAGCGTGAGGAGCCTTGATTCACGGCTCTGGTCTGTGGTTTTCCGCATGGAATGGCTGCTGGAGGCTGATGGTGAGCTGGGCTGTGAATAGTTTCTGCTTGTCGCCGCTGCTGTGAGTAGTGTTACTACCGTCATTCCATCATCGGTGCCTAAAGCACGCCTGGCACCTGTGTCACTGAGTCCTCCCCGACCCCCGTGGCCACCACTTTGCTTCTCCGAGTGTGGCTTACGGACGACAGCTGGCCTTGTAGACACGCAGGATTTCACACCCGCCCCACGCCTTTGAGTCAGTCTGCATTTTCAAGGGACCCGTGGTGACTCGCGTGGAGGTGGGAGAGCTGAGGTGGGTGCTTTGTCATGACCGTGTCACAGATGAGTGGACAGAGGTTGGAGACGGGAGACTCCCTCCCATCTAGACCCTGATAGTCAGTCTGGCTTTCCGTTCCTGCCTCTGTATTAGTGAGGGCTCTGTTTTACTTCTCAGCATCACCATCTGCTTCCTACTCTCAGGCGAATCTAACTTTCTTCCTCACCCTCCCAGGGGGAGGCCCAGACCCTGAACACACCTACAGCTGGGGGGCTCGAGGAGGAGCATTTCCATATGCAAAACAGAGCGCCTGCTCTTCTGGGAAAGGGGCGGGTTGGCTGTCAGTATCAGGCAGGGAGTTTCCTGGGCACATCTGTCCTTCCCTGGTTTACAATCCAGAGTCTTTAGAATATAGGAGAACAGCACCTCTTAGGATGTCAGATCCATAGAAACCTTGGCCACGAAGCAAAGAAGCAAGATCTCTTAGAAGCTTGGAGTTTCTCCAGTTTTTTCCCTGCACGATGATTTCGGCAGAGAAGACATATGAAGCAAGTGGCTTCTCGGGGACTGAGGTGATTTTCCACCTCACTGCGCCCTGGATGAAGCTCCTAGAACGGTGGTGTTTGAGGCGGTAGCCGCCGGCCTCGAGGGACTTTTTTCAATTTAAGTTATTTAAAATTTCATAAAATTAGAAACTCGGTTGCTCTGGCCACATGTCAGTGGCCACCATTCCCTTCTAGATGTCCCCCAAGGGCAGAGCCAGCCTGGCCACACACCATGTCACCTTCAGTCCCCTTGTTTGCGCACGTGGCCGTCCTCAGCGTCACTGTGAGGAGGGATGCTTCGTTTTGTCACAAGCAAGAGTAACGCCTGTTTGCAGACCTCCTTTGGGCCTCAGTTGAACCCCATGTGTACTTGGGGTTCCCCTTAGTCTCGGGATGGCAAGAACGCAGACATCGTCATGTCCTCTCTGTAGTGAATCCCTTTCTCCTCCGGGTACCACCGGCCTACACTTTCCGACCAGTGTGTGTACTGGTTAAACTCTTCTCTGGCTACTTACGAACTTTTATGCCTTTCCATGTGGCTCCTCAGCCTTTACTCCGTGGGGTCTTCGTCATCACCAGGAGAGCGTCTTCGAACTGTGACGTACAGGACCTCAGCCTTCATACCGAAGCATCTCCAGGTTTACAGACGCTTGAATCCTCAGGCATACATGACATGAAGACTTTAGGCTGCTGGAGATACTCATTTACCTCGCTGCAAACGGCTGAATACATTTGGTCCCAGGTGGCTCGACCTAACGAAGTACGGACTAGTGAAATCTATCGTTCTTAGCACTCTTAGCTGCTCATGCTGTAGCGCTTTGGAAACTTGGGTTCTTAGATCAGGGGCCAATAAACATTTTCTGTGAAGGCCAGACAGTCCATTCTCAGCTTTCCCACCGTAGTCTCCCTGTCTCAACCTCTCACCTCTGCCAGCAACCACAGACAATCCACACATCAATGACTGCCGTGGATCCAATCAAACTTTATTTACAAAAGTAGGCACAGGCCAGATTCGACCTGCAGGCCACAGTTTGCTGCCCAGGGTCAGAACACGAAAGCTGAGAGTATCCCAGCAAGAACGTGGTCGCACAGGAAATTCTGAAGGGCTGCGTTCAAATGTGGACTCATGTGAAGGATAGTTTGACCTGATTCAGACCCCTGTTTCTCCCTGGGCAGCATCTGAGAGGTAATGAAGGAAGGGCAGGGCCCCAGGGCTGTTGCTGACCTGCACCCTGGTGATGGGAGAGAATCAGCGACCCCCATCCAGGAGGGAAAATAGTGCCAGACCATTGAATCAGCATCTGATTTCAAAGTGCTGGTGAGCCCTGGGGCCCCAGCCCCACCTCCAGAAGCAGAGAGGGTCCTGAGCGCCTGGAGGGCAGGACCTATAGGCCTGACAGGAACTGGTGGCCTCCAGCCACAAGTGGGTGGGATGCGGCTGCTCATCCCAGAGCCCTGGGCACTGGGGCTGTAACCTGGAGATGAGGAGGGAAAAGAGAAGGCACTGCCTTGGAGCAGTTGTTTTTCTTTCCTGCTGAGTCAGTAAGTGAGTAAATGGACTGTGAGCATCCAAGTGGCTGATGTGATTTTAGACTCCATCACAAGGAAGATCACAAAAGTGTATGAAGGGTGTTTCCACAACTTTAGCTCACCCCTGGGCGCCTGGCTTACTAATGTCAGGGTCGGGGGGGCCCCTGGAAGAGGGGACGCAGTCTGGGAGCTCATGTTTATTGTCTGCCTGCTGCAGGGCAGACACTGTGTGGAGCTAATTAACTCTGAGTGCTCGACCTTAGGGGCCAGGTCATATTTTTACCTCTTTCTTCTATCTTTCTTTTATCTCTCATTTCAAAAAAGAGACTTAAAAGAGGTAAAGGAACTAGCTCTAAACTATCATTGTGTGGAATCGTCTCCCGGGCACCACCCCTGTGCTCTCAGGCACACAGCTGGCATCTCAGACGTGTGCACACGAGCCTGCAGAGAGTGCTGCTCACCGCACGTCCAAGTCTGGAGCCCAGGGCCCGGGAATCTGCGCTTCTGACCGGCAGCCTTGTGAGGCTGCTGACGCTGACCCCTGGCTTCATTCAGAGTTGCTGCTCTCGGTCCCACTTTGTCCTTATTCCAGGCTCCGGAACCATGGAAGGGGGAGGTTTGCTTTCTCTTAAGCGGAGGTCACGGAGCAGGCAGGGTTGGTTCAGGGTGTTCTGTCTGATTCAGTCTGTCTTTTCTAAAATGACATCTGTCATTTTAGTGCCTTTAGCTTGTCCCTCAACTGGGGTAAGAAATATTGCGCAATATCTGGAGATACCAGCTGGCACAGTTTCAGCATTCGGGGTGCACTCCACTTGAGGGCGAGGGTGCTGCTGGATCTCATGGGCGGAGGCCGGGTGTGTCACTTGAGCCTTCTGAAATGCACAGGACGGCCGCCTCCCTGCCCTCAGCAAATGAAAGGCTGTCCCCAAATGTCAGTTGTGCTGGCACTGAGGAAGCCTGCGTTCTAACTTCGTGCTCTTCGGTCCAGAGAATAAAAGTCTGCTCAGCCTGCTCTCTGGAGCCCCGTGGCCAGAGGAGTGAGTGCGGACGGTGGGCGCTCCGCTGACAGGTGGCACGAATAAATGAGCCCGTTCCCTCATCAAGAGGCGGAACTTCCCACCACTCTGAGACGGGGCCGAGGTGTTTCGTGAGTCTGTAACATCTTGTTTCTGGAGACAGAAGCCAATCGAATCTAGAAATCAATGTCTTCATCACCGGTGGTTCCCATACCTGGCCGCGCGGCTCCCGTGTCTTCTGCTGTTTATGTGGCATGGACCGTTGTGTTTGGCAGTAGCTCCTGCCTCCACCCAGCTCACACCAGCTGTTCTGACTCCGGTCCAAGGGTGGGGAAGGCCAGGCTCCCGCCTGGATCGCTAGTGCCAATGGCTCCCGGCCGCAGCCTCCCGGATCAATTCCTGGAGCGGGGCGCGGGGAGAAATGGAGCAAATCCGAGGAGACTCTCGATGAAGGTCGATTTACCTGGGACGGATGGCCTCTCCCTGTTCGCTTAAATTCATCTATGATGGCTCTCTGGCTTGTTGGGCCTGCCCGCTGGGGCCTCGGTCATTACTGGACGATCGAATATGCCTGCGAAGCAAAGTGCATCTCTGGAGAAGGAAGACATATGATAAATAGTGATGTCATGTGCGCTCGCCACTTGGCAGTTTACAAAGTCCTTGAACGCCGCAGTTCGTGCATCTCAGTGTTTGGTATTGCAGGGAGGTAGCGGGGAGGGACGCCTGTTGAGGAGCCTACAGGCTCAGGCGGGCTCGTGACTCTGGGGCGTTGGGGCAGAGGTGGGGTCCAGTCCCGAGTCTGGCGTGCCTCTTGCTCTCAGCTGTGCACCGTCCCTGGCTGTGCCTGCCTGACATTGCCGTGGGATGTGATGGTTTCAGTCTCTGCTGGCCCAGATGACTTTATTCAAGAGGCGATCTCCCGGCTCCTGTATTTGCAGTCAGTGTCCCCAGACATGCGTCTCCTGGGTGCCCCAGACGCACATGGATCTGACCAGGAACGAGGTCTAACCGGACCCTCCAAGGGGAGTTGGCCCCTTGGCAGTAAAGGCTTTCTCTGATATTTGGGCACGTGCACCTGGCTCGTCACCTGGCAGTGAGGGAGTCGGGGACAAAGTGTGGGCATGTTTTGGTGGAGAAGGAACAGGAAGGAAGTGGGGGGACCATACTTGGAGCCTTAAATTCATCACTGAGGTGCAAGGCCGAGTGTACGGGACGCCTAAATGACGAGTGTCAGGAGGCCAGAAGATGGGGTGAGGATGGAAAACGTCAAAAAAAATGGCCACATTTCATATTTCATGAGCCGTCACACAGCGATTCTGAGAGGAGGAAAGAGGCTGATGTTTTGGAGATGCTGCTGTGTTCTCCGCAATGCCAGCACCTGCCAGCCAGTCCTCTGCTAGCCCCACAGCCCTGCTGCCATCCTCCCTGCTTCGCAGATAAGGAAACTGGGGGGAGGGCTTTCCTGGCTCCCACTCTCGGTGGTGAAACTGGATCGCAAGCCCGTGTCTGTGGGAATCGAGACCCAGGGTGGGAAAGCCTGCTGTGTTCTTCCCATGTCATGAGTTTAGAGCGGGGGGAATTTAAGACTTAAATATCCATATGGTAACTGCTGAGTTCCAGGTATGGCGTGAGACATTTGGGATATTTGACTGACTACATCCCTGCTCTTTCTTTTTTAAAAGGAAAGATGCAAGCAGGAATGAAGGTGAGTAGACAGGCAGGAGGAGAGAGGGGGAAGAAGCCTTTTATTCTTGTTTAGTTCTCACTGGTTGTTTCCCTTGGACTTGAACCCAGGGGTATGTGGTCTGAGCTACATCAGAGGCAACTGACCTAACCACCACTCCACCAGGACAAGCCAGCATCCCTACTCTTAAGGAGCTAATTATAGCAGGATATTAGACATTGAAGAATAATTGCAGTCATGGGGTATGTGCTTACCCTAGTAACTTGTGCACATGCTAGGGACACAGAGATAAAGGGACTCTGCGGGGAAACCAAAGAGGACTTCATGGGGGAGGTGACTGGGGCATGGGTCTTGAAGGATGAGTAGGAGTTTAATCATCAGAATGAGAGAGCATTCCAGGTGGAGGAATGGTGGCAACAAAGGCAAGAGACATGAAGAACATGGCGTGTTGGCAGCTGTTGAAGACTGGGAATTAGTGATGTACAGGGTACAGAATGGGAGCAATGGAAGGAGAAGAACCTCATGGGGATGGATTGGGAGAGAGATCATGAAGGCTCAGTAGCTAAACCACAGTTTGGACTGTGGAGAATGAGGAGGCCTGGAAGCACATGGAGCAGGAGGGAACCTGATCAGATTAAGGAGATTAAGGATGTTTCATGGAACATGGATTGGAAGAGGGCTGGATCCAGCATAGGAATGCCCTTTTTTACAAGAGCTTTTACGAGATTGTGAAGTCTCCATTTATGACAGGGGAGCAGGAGGAAGATGACAGCAAGTAGCCCATTTCATTGAGATACTTGTGGCCCAGACCAGGGGCTCAGGGTGTGTAGTAAATTCTTCTCAAGTGAACTTCTTGGGATGCAAAACCCAGTGGTCACTAGAGAAGTTTCAAAGTCCCTTTTCTCTGTTTCTGCAGTCTCATGGGCTCGTGGGCTGGTAAGAAATAAGTGCTTCATTTCCATTTAAATTGAAATAAGATGTGTCAAAGGTGACTTGATAATTACCGCCTGGAACAATGGCCTCGAATGTGGGGAGTGTGGTGTCGGCATATGTGGTACAGACAATTTCTGCATTTGAGACTTAATTATGTTGATATAATTATTCCTCTGCCAGGAAAATTGGGTGGCACAGATCTGTCATATTTGCGTTTGAACAGAAAAATGAAATGCCTTTTTCCTTTTTTTTTTCAGGAAGCAGTTGGGTGGGTGACAGGGAAGTCAGAAGCGGGGTGTTTGGCGCTCACCCCTGGTCGGGGTGTCTGTCTGTGCGGGGTGTTTTGTGAAAACACAGGGTGTCAGCCTCGACTCCAGGGACAGTACTCCTTGGTCCCTTTCTGCAGACGACACATCAGAAGTCACAAGCTAGGAGTGGTTTTCAGGCTGGGAAGGCTATGAGCTCTGAGTAGTTAAGAGTGTAAGGAGTTTTTAAAAAAATTTTTTTAGATAATTATTGCAAATATTATGATTCAGAGGCTCATGGCAGAATTGCACACGGCTTCTCTAGGTCGGATCACTCTCCCCTGCCTGTCCCCATCCCACTGGCCCAAGAGACTGGCAGTCATATTCTCTTTCTGTGCGTGAGGGTCCTGTGCTGCCCTTTGCCCCTCCCCCCCATCAGGGGAGACCCGGGACCCCAAGAGTCAAGCCGAAAGCACCCCCTCACCATTGTAGTTCCACTTTGTAGCACCGTATTGCGCAAGCAGCTGGAGCCAGTTTTTGAGCAAAAGGCACGTGGAAGTACTGAAAAGGAGAGTGGAGAGAGGCGAGCACTTTTTCATAGAGGCCACGTGGGGCAGAAAGGCCCCGCTGGTCGGCCTTTGCCTCCCAGTGACCCAGCCTCCTGCGTGAGCATCCGTCTTGGCCCCCCTGTGTCTGTCCAAGGTTGAGGTGTGATGCGGGAGTGACTCAGTGAATGCATCTTACACTTTCCGGGGAAAGTCTTCATCATCCACAGTTTGAATGGCCCAAGTTGCCTAAAATATGAACTTCCCAGAAGACTTTCAAGGCCTTCAGGCAATCACTGGGGGCATTTTAAAACAGTCAGCTTCAAACAGGAGAAGGGAAGGGAAGACCGCAAGGAGGTGCCTTGAATCCCAAGCTCTCCCCCTCCACCCCACTGAGAGATGGCAGAGCCCCTTTGAGATCCTGGGGAGCCCCAGCAGGGCAGGCTGGAAGGGAAGCGGGGACAGCATTCCCAGGGTCCCCACTGGCCTGACAGCTAACTCCATTCTGCCTTTATGCCATGAAATTCTTCTGGCTGGGTGTGCGCCACGTCTCCGTCTGTGCTATGCACGTGTGCAGAAACGAACGCAGGGTGGAAATAGGCTCACGGGGCCGTGAACAGTGCGGTCCCCAAGGAACAGATATCAGGGCCATTTTTAATGTGTGTGTTAGGGTTTTTTTTGCCACTTTATTTTCTCAATTCTTTATAGTGAACGCTATTAGAACCAGTGAAGGAAGGCTTTTTAAAAGCTGAATAAAAGAAGACATGATATTTTAGTAGTTTTCTGGATTCCTGTAATAAGCTGCCACAAACTGGGTAGCTTGGAAAAACAGAAATTGATTGTCTGGAGGCTGTGAGTCTGAAATTAACATGCCGGCCGGGCTGGTTCCCCCGAAATTACAGAGAAGCCTCTCCCAGGTGCTGCTGGTTGCAGGCCATCTTCTGTTCCTCAGCTCACAGAGGACTCTCATCTCGTCCGCACGTGACACCCCTCCGTGTGTCTTCATGGGACCTTCCTTCTCCGGGTGTCAACCCCTGCCTCCAAATCCCCTCATTACAAGGGCGCCAGTCGTGTAAGGTTAGGACCCGCTCCCTTGGCCTCATTTTCACTCGAGTACCTCTATAGAGACACCGTCTCCCAATGCCCTTGCGTTCTAGGCACCGAGGATTAGGATTTTCACCTATCTTCCGGAAGGTCGCCACCTCACCCTGCCCACGGATGTGCTCCCAGAAGCGGGGAGTTCGGGGAAGATGCAGAGCCCAGGCCTAGGAGAGTCTGTGGAAATGAGGCCCGTGTGTGTGTGCAGAACCTTCAGCGTGGCTGTGGGAGCCCTACCTCGGACACTCACCCCTGTGCAGCCTCCTCCCAGCGGGGGCAGAGTTGATCTGCGTCACCTGTCTAGATTGTGACGCGTCACTTCCGCGGTTCCTTGCCCTCTCTGGGTCCTTTGCTCGGAGGCAGCCAGCCGCCATGTTAGGAGGGCACTCAAGCAGCCCGTGAGGGCCTGGGTAGCCGGGAACTGAGGCCTCCAGACAACAGCCGTGTGAATGACCCTTCCTGGAAGGGTCCCTCCAGTATCGGGAGCCCTTAGGCAGCAGTACCCCTGGTCGGCATCTTGACTGTAACATCATCACAGTCCCCGTCTTGTTTCCTCTGACTGCAACAAATTAACCACAGATATTGTTTCAAAGAGTAGGTTAAAATAACACAAGTTATTCAGTTTATAGTTTAGGATGTAAGACTTCAAAATGAGTCTTAATGGGTCAAAAGCAATGTATACGCAGGGCTGGTTCCTTCTGGAGGCCCCAGGGCACCACCATGGCTTCTGCTTTCCAGCTTCTAGCAGCAGTCAGCATTCTTCACCCCGATCTCCGGTCATCACATCCCAGCGCTCTCCCTGCTTCACCCTCTGTTTCCCTCTGGTAAGGACCCTTATGATTTCCATTTGGGGCCCACCCAGAGAATCTAGAGTAATCTCTTCATCTCAAGATCCATCATTTCACCACCTCTGCAAAGCTCTCTCTTGCCACCCAAATTAGCACAGTCACGTGTCGGAGGATGTGGTCGTCTGTGCAGGCCATTTGTCCTCCTGCCATGTGCTCTGCGCCAGAACCACCCCGGTGAGCCAGCCTGAGCTCTTGACCCACAGAAGACCATGAGCACTAAAGAATGATATTTCAGACTTCAGAATCTTAGGTTTCCAGGCAGCTTTGTAGCAAAAAGAACTAATACTGACTAGAGGTTGGAATCCAACACTTGATTCCATAACACTTGCAAATCAGAGTCCCTGATTTCCTTGAGTGTTTTCCATGAAATGCACATGTAGAAAAGAGCGCACGTCTTATTTAAGTATACAGAGCTGTGAATGTTTGCGCACTGAAATTACCTTTGTGTGTCCTTGATAATGAAGCCTGGGTGGAGCCCAGAGACTTTGGTGCTTGTTACCAGCATCTTTCCTGTCCTCTCAGATTCCCTCCACTCCTGCGTTGCCCTGCTGTGGGTTGCAGGAAACCATCCTCGCTTGCTCCAAGTAGTTCCGTTAATGAAAGGTCGTGGTGGGCACCTGAAGGACAGAGAGGAGAGAGGCCCCTCTCTCTGCCTCATGAAACGCTCCGGGCAGCAGCTGAGCCTGTCACTCCAACTCCCAGGAGGGACCCCCACTCCTTCACGAAGCAGGCTTCTGCCGGGCACCCCAGTGGGTGTCACTGCCCTTTGAAGGAGCCCCATTTCTTGACTTTTCCATCTAGCCTTCCGATGACAGGGCCTTCCTGCTGTTGCTAATCGCTCCTGGCTTCTTATCTTTCCCACCCCCACCCCCCTTTACCGTTCCCTTGCATTAAATTCTTTTGGTTGAATGATCTAGAGTGTTTTCTGTTTTCCTGATGGATACAGGTTCTTTTTTCTGAGGCATTGCATAAAACCTTTGCAGCTTCAACAACACAAAAATACATCAGGCTCTTCGCCTTCCTTTTCTGAAAAATGGAGCTGTCCTTATTCGATACTTGCAGGCTTCATATTTTTGGAGTCTTTACTTAGAAGGAAAGAGGAACATTTGTTATGTATCAAGTATGGGTGTTAGGTAGACCAGATGTATGCATTTTTATGGTATTTCATTTGTTCCTTGCAACTGTCTTTTGTCGGGGAATAATACTGTCATCTTAACAGACGAGGAGCTAAAAGTAAGAAAGGATGAGAAATCCTTCAGAATTCATATGGGAGCTCAGGGTTTCATCTGTTCTGAAGCCAGCCATCTCTCACGGCTCCCACTGGGGAGTCATCTGTGTCTCTCCCGCTCCAGCCACCTGTTCACCAGGTGAGTGTGCTGGGCTTCAGTGTCCCCCAGCTTCAGCAGTTTCCCAGCAGAAACACCCCTAGCTTAGCCAACCAGCACGTATTAGTGTCTTCTCTGAGGACTCAGGAGATGTCTCCAGAAAGACCGAGAGAATGGAAGATGGGTGGACTTGGGAGTCTGGCCGATACTAGAAGATGGGACACCAGGCAGCCCTGGCGCTTGGCTTAGTTGTTCAGAGACTGGACTCCGGCCCCAGTGCCGAGTCTGTGCAGTGATCGACTAGGCATGCCTGCCACAGACACGCGACGCCCAGGAGCAGTTGCTGAGTTTTCCCAACTGTGTGAAAGGGCAGACCTGACCTTGAATCTGTGTGTCACTTTCTAGCTGTGTGACTTTGGGATGAGTCTCTCTGTGTCTCTTATCACGTCATAAAAATAGAATAAAATGGTGCTCCCTGGTGGCCTAGAAGATAATTCCCCTGGACACAGTGCCCGTTCATCCCAAGGACCCAGGTTCGAGATCTGGGGCCTGGGAACCACCAAGATGAACAACTAAATCAAATGAATAAATGCATCTTCCATCTCTCTCTTCCTGCCCACCTGCCTGCTCCCCTTCATTCCTGTTGCACCTTTCCTTTAAGAATGAACAGAATAAACCAACCTGCAATGTGATTATGAAGAAAGGACTCTAGGTAGGAATGACCAAGTCCCCAACCCCAATTCCTGCTGCAGATGGGACTGTATTTTCAATTTAAAATAGAATCCAGTGTCTGCTTTCAGGTATTCTCTTGGACTTCTCAACTCTTTCCTTCCTCCCATGGGACTCGATGAGCCCTGCCACGCTGACTCCATCACCAGGAATACCTCCAGGCTCATTTCCAGACACACTCATAGGACTCTTGTCCCCGTCAGCCTTATGGACATCTGAATGAAGTCATGGCAATTCCTCCTTGTCCTTTCTGGGACGACTCCCCCACATCTGGAGACACAGGAATCCTTACAGGAAGCAGGAGCCATTAGAAGCAAAGGGCAGGCACTGTGGGTGCAGGAGACCAACATCCACTCTAGGTCATCACGTCTTGGTTGCATGCTTCTGGGCAAATGACTTCACTCTCTGAAGCTTGGTCTGCCCATCTGTAAAATGGGGATAGGGAGTCTGCTGGGTTGGCCTGCAGCCAGTGGGTCAGGGGACTAATACATAGTCTTTGCAGAAAATCTAGAGAATAGAAAGCGAAATAAAGATCACTTGGTAATGCTGGACACACAGATACTAAGTCTGCTCCTACTCTGTTGGAATATTTAGTTACTTTTCATGTGTCTGTGGGGTGCTTTACTCAGAGGGTTCCTTCAAAGAAGTGTGAGATAAGGTGTTACAAACATTTAGCATGTGAGAAACAAAAATGCTTTATTAGTTCATTCAACAAATCTTAAGTATGTGCTCTGTGTTCAAATGGGACCACTCGTGTGAATCTGTATTACACGCACATGTGCACATATACATCTGTATGTTAGCATAGGTGTGTGTTTTATTTTAGCACCAGGCTTCTAACATGGACTTAATTTTTGTCTTTATTGCATCCGATGAAAAGAACAAGATAAATTTTTATGAGGTTTCAGGGGGTCTCTGAGATATGACATTTCCGATCTGCGATGTGCTCTATGTGACATCGACGTCTGGAAATCTTCGGGCTGCTCCGAAAGGTCAGAGGGCAGCCCCCGCAGCCCAGAAATGGACACAGTACAGTCCCCTGCATGTGCAGATGGGAGAGTCCTCTGAAGAGTGAGACACCCTGGGCAGAGAAAGCTAATGATGTCTTTAAATATTGGCTTTCCCTGAGCATCGTGAGGAGAGGCGATTTAATCACAGTCACTGATGAGCGTGTGAACCGCTTCCCGTGTGGGAAATACTGAGTCATGCCCTAGGGAGACAGGGCTGGGAGTTGAACACGAGTGGATGGTTCTCTTTCTTACGCGATGCTGGGGTGACCGGAAGTGCCCTCCGTGCGGAGTTTTCTGTATGCACGGTGGGTGTGATGCCCTTGCCCCGCCTTCATTCCCCACTTATAGTCACGCAGCCGCAGGGCACAGGCTGAGCGCCTGCTGTGTGGCTGAGCACAGCTCAGATGGACTTGATGGACTCGATCCTGGCAAGAATGTAAGCTCCGTGCAAGTGAGGATTTTCTGTCTCTCTGCCACCTGTGCCTGGATCAGTACTGGCGCATAGTAGGTGCTCAATGAATACACATTAACTGAATGATGAAGGTATATGAATGTAAGTGCACGCACGTGTATTAGTAGGTTTCGCAGCTTTAGTGAAGACAGCTCTGCATTAAAGCTGTAGGTCAGTGTCGGCACGCAGCTCATGTATTAGCGGGCTTCTGCTATTCACAGCTTTCTACTTAATAATAGTTGGGTTTCTTTATTTTCTACCTAACTTCTCCATGTTCCAACTCTCCAGAGAGAATAACAACAACAACAAAAAAACCCAAAACAAAAAACTCACGCCTAGCCTCAAACACCACCTGTTCATGCAGAGCAGCCCTGAGCCAGCCCCGGCCCAGCCCTTACCCGGCCTCAACCCGGCCCCGGCCCAGCCCCGAGACTGTTAGATGGCATCGTGCCCCTGACCCACTTCCGGTCCACGGAGGGTGGTCTGGAGAAGGCCCAGCTCCCAGCCTTCAGGGGGGTTCTTTCCTTGCGCCCCCTTGTCTCTGCATGTCCCTCCTCGTCTCGCAAGCGCGCTCTGGCTGGAACACGTTTGCCCCGGGAGATTGGCTGGGGCTCCCGCTCCATCTCACCTCATGACTTGGTCTCTGTAATCAGCAGACTCGATTTGTTTTTTGAGTTGAAGCAGAAAGCTTTGCTGATTGCTGATTGCACAGACGCTAAATTCCCCAAGTCGGTCTCCTTGGGGTGTCCCCACTGAGCCTGATGCAAGCCCCCCACAGATGGAGGATGGAGCACAGCACAAGGGGTGTGGGGTGGGGAGCAGGCAGGGCCCTGAGCCCCGTCCTTGGTCCCCGTGCCTTGTCTCTTGGTGGCTTCCTTGCTCCCAGTTCTTCTCGCGCTGTCTCACTGACTCGAGACCTGTGTGGCCTCCCCTTGTCTTTCATGGGAGGCTTTGCACCAGCGTCCTGCATTACCGTCCCTACTCTCTGTATGACCTCGGCAAACCTACCAGTGACTCCTCTGAGAATAAAAAGAGAGCAATGCCACCTTGCCCTCCTGCCTTTCCCCGCTGCCAGGCTGAGCTGGTCCTCACAACAGCCCTGTGACAGGGGTACTCCAGCCCCCTTTTTACCCGCACGAGTCACAGAGGTGGAGTAACTTGCTGCAGGTCACACGGCCAGTGACCATAGACCAGGGATTCAGACCCAGGCATCCTGGCTGCAGGGTGGTCAGTGATACTGTGGGGGTGACCCACCCTGGGTCCCTGTCTTGCTTCGTCCCGGCCCCCAGCCACCCCTCGCTGAGCCAGTCCCTGTCACTTTCTGGTCCCCTGCCCACGAGGAGACCCCCAGGCATGGAGATTGTGGTCCCCACTGTTCCCTCTGGTGATGCGGACGACACAACACTTTCCCAGGAGTCGGACAGAACATCCACCCTCCTTCCTGACCTGCCAGCTGTGCGGCCTCAATCACTCAAGCCCGAGGCCCAGGACCCGACACCCGCCTCCGTTTGCGAGCGCCCTCTGTGTGGCCTCAGCGTCATTTTCTGTCCTGACCTCACTTTCCTCCTGTCCACGTGAGCGTTCTCCACAAGCCTAGAATGGCCTGCAGGGACTCTTATAAAGACACAGGCTCGACTCGAGGCAGGAAGGCCATCGTCCTGGCCCATGAGAAGGAGCGGATTTGGCAAGTGCTGCCAGAAACAGCTGGGGGTCTGCTCCCGCCATCCTTCTGGGTGCCCTCACAGTGGACAGGGCATGTCCCCAGCCTCCCCCGTGTGTGCGTTCTTTCCTCTGAGTGTCTGCCGGCCGGTCCTGCCTGGGCCTCCTCCTGGGACCATCTCCCCTCTGTCAGCACCAAGATGAGGATTCATCAGCTGGCAGCTCCAGTCCGCCCCCCACTGCCCGCGGCCTCCCGCCGCCTTCCCTTCCCCACAGTGCCGCGTGGGCCTGGGGCGTCCTCCGTCTCCGCCAGCCGGGCCCACCCCACCTGGAAAAGACTCAGCATCAGTTGGGAGGCACAGACTTTCAATACTGTCGTGGACCAGAGAATGTGCACGGAGGCGGCGTGTGCAGCCCCCTCCTTGCTGCCTCTCACTGGGGCTTGTGCGAGGCCCCAGAAAGATCACTGCACACATCACAGCTCAGATCTGGATTCTGATCCCTACAGCCACAAGTGCCTTCTCTGGCCTCGGTTTCCTCCTCTCTAAACTACAGACCCTCACCTGTGGGCGTGCCCCTCTGGCTCACGGCGGAGACCCCGGTACGCAGACCACACACAGCCCCAGGGCCCGGTTCAAGACCCTGAAAAACCAAAGAAAGAACAACTGAATAAACTAAATAAGAAACTTCTTCCTCCTCTTCCTTCTTTCCTCTCTCCCTCCCTCCCTGCTTTCCATCCTTCCTTCCTTCCTTCCTTCCTCCCTCCCTCCCTCCCTCCCTCCCTGCTTTCCATCCATCCTTTTTTCCTTCCTTCTTTCCTTCTCTCCAGTGCCTCGCCCTTTCTTCCACTGATAAAAAGAACAAACCAACCTCATCTACAAACTAAAAACAGGCCCAGGTCACACAGCTAGTAGGTTAATACAGAGCTAGGAGTTGCACTTTGAACCTAAATCCTTCTATTTCCATCTCTCCACACTCTCACTAATTGGTATATATGTTCCTTAAAACAACAAAATAACATTTACATAACTAGAGCATCTTCCAAATAAATTTCATAACCTGCCCTCACCCGCCACCCATAAATACTCTCAGATCTCCGGTCTTCTTCCCAGGCAGCGTGTGCTGTTTGCGTGTAGATGAGGGCATCACGCTTCTCTGTTCTTGTCCATTTGCTTGCACTGTTTCTTGGAGGCACTCGGCGCCGCCAGATCCCTGTTCCTGATGTCACTGTCTGCGCGACTGCAGCAGAGCCACCTGCTGTGACTCCCTAGCCATTCCCAGTGGTTGGTGATGAGGCAGCTGTCAGCGTCGCTCCTGTCATCAGTCCTGGGGTCCAGACCCTTTTCCTGCTCGATTCATGCCCCCTGGGGTTAACTCCCAGCAGGTGGGATTCTGGCTTAATCCAGGCTTCCTCAGCCTGGGCGCGCTGACATGCGGTCAGGTGACGCTCTGTGCTGGAGACTGGCCTGCCCATTGCGGGACGGTCAGCAGCATCCCAGCCCTGACCCATGAGACGCCAAATAGTGGAAACCAAAAATGTCTCTAGCCATTGCCCAACGGCCCCTGGGGGGCAAACGCACCCTCAGTGGACAATCCTGTGTTAAGGCCAGGGGTGTGTGAATAGGTCTCAGACAGAAGGCAGAGATTTTCCAGAGTCTGCACAGAACTGGTGGGGGCACTATCAGTCAGGGGAGGGGCACGGAGAAGGGAGGCAGAGGCACCCAGCTCAGCACTGCCCTGGAGCCACTCCCAGGTCTCCACTCCTCTCCTCTGCAATGGGAGCAGTGCTCGTGACCACCGCCGTGCTCGGGATGGTGAGCGAGGTGTGGATGTAAAACTCAGCACAGTGCCGGGCACAGGACGCTCTTGGTCAGGCTCACAGTGTCTGCCTGCTCCAGTAGGAGCCCCCGGGTTTGCCATCTTTGCCTTCACTCCCTGGGAGCGTGGGAACTGGGGGAGTGGAGGTGACAGGGTGGAAGGAGCCATCCTGTTCTGCAGAGCCTCCCCCGGGGCAGAGACTGCTTCCAGGGTCCGCCTTGGCGACAGTGCTGGGAAGCATTAATTGCTTCATGCCTTTATGCATCCTTCCAAGGTGCACTTGGCACCCAGGAGCGGTGTGGTGTGCAGATTTAGAGCATCACCGAAGGGTGGGATATACCGTCCCACCCACCCCATGTGCTGAGTTAGCTCTGAGAGGGCCCCAAGCACACAGTCCTCTGTAAACTCAGAGCATCTCGCTGTGGGGCCGACAGCCTGGCCAGGGTGCTGTACTCACGCTCAGCGTGTGGCCACCACGTCACAGGCTCAGTGGACACCAGGCTCAGCCGTGTGTCTCCTCCCCGGAGCTCTCATGGGCGGGAGGGTTCTTGCCCAAAGCCAACGGGGCTGTGCCTCTGCCTCCAGGAGAAGTACGTGGAGGAGCTGGCAGCAGTGAGACAAACGCTGCAGACAGACCTGGAGACATCTATCCGGCGGATCGCTGACCTGCAGGCTGCCCTGGAAGAGGTGGTATCCAGCGACAGTGACACGGAGAGGTACGCGGCAGGGGCCCAGGGCACGGGCTGCGGCAAGCTGGCGGTCCCTGGGGGGCGCTGCCGTCCTCACTGGACAGAGCCCCCTTGCTTGGGTCCTGAAGGTCCAGCCCATCTCCTGGGAGGCTCAGAGGCGCGGGGTGGGAAGAACAGCGGTCTGGCTCGGGGACGGGAGACCTTGGGGATGGGAGGCGGGCTTCCCGGTGGGGCAGCGCCTCCTCGCTGCTCTGAGGCTGTCTGGCCCGGCTCCACAAATCTTCGGGAGGAGTTGCAAGTGGCTTCCAGCCTGTGATCTCGGGGAAGTTACAGGTCCAGGCTGGGCCCAGCCTCCTCCTCTGGAAGTGGACAGAATATGACGGGACAAACGGGAAGTCACCAAGATGGACCACTTTGGACCTAGAGGTTGGATGTTTCATGTAATAAACCCAGTACTGATCACATGAGGTTGTTGGTGAGGTTAGATGAGTTAAAAGATGCCCTGGGAGCCGTGCCTGGCACGTGTAAATGCTCGAGGAGTTTATTCAGAGCAGTGATTTCTCAAAGGCAACACCGGATTCAAGGAAGCAAGAGCAGGCGGCTGGTGACTGGCCGGCGAGACCACGCCAACTCCCCGTCAGGGCCTATCTCCCTTCTCGGATGACAGGTTTCTTGCCACATCCCCGCCTGCTGCAGGCCAGGGGTGGGCCGCTCAGCTGGAAGGAAAGGGAGTGCGGTGTCCTGTCTGGCACGGGGCCCAGATGTCCTGTGGATGACCCTCAGCGCCCCATCCCCAGAGCCGCCTCCCACGGGGCCGGTTCCTGCTCCA
Organism: Solenodon paradoxus; assembly: GCA_004363575.1. Lineage (NCBI taxonomy): Eukaryota > Metazoa > Chordata > Mammalia > Eulipotyphla > Solenodontidae > Solenodon > Solenodon paradoxus. The sequence goes on along the minus strand of RJWH01005805.1, from coordinate 2,090 downwards.
GAAATCACAGCTACGGCCTCTCTGCTCCGTCCAGGCTCTGCCGCACAGCCTGGCCAGTGGGAGGGCTGCTGAGTTGCAGGGAAGGGGCAGGTGCCCTCATCTAACATTCGGCCACGCACACCTGTGCGGCCAGCATCGGCCTGTCTTCGTCTTGTGGGCCAGGGCTCGTGCTGCAGGAATGCAGCATCAGACCGGGGCGTACACTTCTTCCTTTCCCCTGAGGTTCAAGGTCTCAGCGTATCACCATTAGCATCATCACCCCGTCCGAACCCAGAGCTGCCGAGTTTCTGAGTCAGACCTTCACCTATCGCACATGGTGGAAGTGGGGGCCTGCTGACCTGCAGGAGGTGTGGGGATGAGGGACGCAGAGACAGTGGCCAGTGCCGAGCGGCTGAACCAGAGGGAAGACCCAGGCGTCTGACTTGTCAAGAAAAACCAGCTGGACGGGCGCGCCCCCACAAGGGAAGGCCTGCTTTGTATTTCCTAGACCTGTGCTGTGACTACGGAGCAGAGCCTGGATGGCGGCGGTGCCCTCGCTGCATGCTGCTCAGCAGAGCTCTGCTGGTGCTCCTGGTTTGGGTTTGGAAGGCAAACACGTTCCTTCTTGGACCAGCCCGGGGCTGGTCCTCAGCTGCTCGAGGCCTCAGACCTCACTGTCCCCCGAAGCTGTGCCCGCTCAGTGTCAGTGGACAAATCCAGTGGACTCTGCATCCCTGGGTCCTCGCTCGAAGTGAAGGGCTTTGCTTCTCGGAAATGTCTTCAGCTGGAGCACAGATGGCTTCCGCGCACCCTCGAGCGTCCTCACCGCGCCCCGGTCGCGCCGGCACGCGGCTGGATCGCTGGTGAAACGACCCAGAGGATGTCGCCGCTGCTTCCCCGCTCGCGTGGCGCAGAGGCCTCCTGGCCGCCACCCCTCCTCCGATTATTATTGTCGTGACGGAACGGGCGTCGTCATTATAAACTGCCATCGTCGCGATGACCCGCTCGGGGCTGGGCTTTTCCCTGAATGGAAACGCTAGAGTGCCGGCATTCACGACAACGGGAATTAATGGCCGTACAGCCTCGTGATTTATTTATTTAATTGCCAGTGAGCAGCACTTTTGAACCGTTTTTCACTGGCATCGCAAGAGATCGAAGTTGAAAAAGGAGCAAGTTGGGAGCAGGTGGACGGCCCACGCCTGCAGGTCGGGTAGCAGGCGGGACAGAAGGTTGACAGGCTGCAGGAAGCAGGGCCGCACCGGGGAGTGAATCCTGGTGGGGAGGCCGCAGAGGGTCAGCATCCAGGCGCTGCTTCTGGGCCCTCAGCGGACCCAGTCGTCACCCTCATCCGATTAGGGGACACCGTTATCTGTCTTTGCTCTGGTAGAGGCCTTGTGTTCAGCCTGCCGTGATCCAGCTTTTTTGAGCTCTGGGTCCTGCGAATCCAACCTGAGTCCTAGCTTTCTGCCTGAGTGCTCATGATCTTTCTTCTCCGGGGACTCAACACGTGCCCTCTGAGGGATGCCTGGGGCTTCTTTTGTCTCAGGTCTCTGATTTCCGCACAGCACCTGACTCGCGGTTCCCAAAGTTGGACGGGATTGCGCCTTTCAGGTGGTGTGAGGTGTGTGGATTGTAAAGCACCGGGTGTTAGGAAACACTTCACCTCTGGAAGCTTGCACGCCCCTGCAGTGTGTGTGGCATTTCTACAGTCAGAAGCCGGGAGCCCGGGCGCCATAGACGCACTTCACAAGCCTGACTTCCCGTCAGGCACCCAGAGATCATTTCTGCAGGACCCTGAGTCACTCAACCTCTCTGAGCCTCAATGCCTTCATCTGGAAGACGGAGTAATAATAAAAGTGAGTGGAAAAGGTGACCCCGAGCCCAGTGCACTGTGGATACTCAGCTGCCGTCACTCTCCGTCCTGCCCTCCTGGGCCACGTCTTACCCAGGACTGTTCTACCCCAGACACGGAGCTGGGTGATGGCTTCTGCTTGCTGTTTGCTATCGTGATTCTCCATCTTACAGCTGAAGAGAGAGTGAATAATTTCTCCACAGTCAGGCAGAAGTTAATATTCCAGAGAATTCTCGAGGAATAGAGGGAGGGGGAGGGC
>RJWH01005804.1:28534-68157 GCA_004363575.1 Solenodon paradoxus | reverse complement strand
GCGCGCCTGTGTGGTGTGTGCATGTCTGTATGTGTGTTTGTGCCTGTGTGCATGTCTGGGGGGTGTGCACGCGTGTCTGTGGGGTGTGTGTGCATTGGGTGTGCACGCGTGTCTGGTGTGTGCACGCGTCTGTGGGGTATGCGTGTCTGTGGGGTGTGCACGCATGTCTGTGGGGTGTGTGTGCCTGTGTGCATCTGTGTGACGGGTGCACATGCCCCATGGGGCAGCCCCCCGTGCACCGGTACAAGTTCACTTTGAAGCAAAGGCAGCCTCCTGACGCACTGGCCCTGCCCCCTCTCACGGGCGCAGTCTGGGCGGTGAGCTCGGGAGGGGACTCACCATCAATGTGCTTTTGAAGACGTGTCCCAAGTGGACGGTGCTCTGTCTGCGGGCAGTGGCGACGGGTCCTGGCGTCAGGGCTGTGGCCGCGTGGTTGTGTGCACGCTCACAGGGCGGACACTGTGAGGAGGGACGGCTCTGCCTCGATCGTGCTGGGCCCAGACACACGCCTGTGCTTGCTAAGTCTTCCGACAGCTCGGACCTCGCGGCGACAGACCTGCGACATGTCCGCCTTGCACAGGAAACACTCGTGACGCGGCCATACGCTCTCACACGCAGCTCTGGTCAGCACAGACGGCCCGTAGGTAGCCGCGCAGCCCCCGTGAGCGACGGAGGAAACATGCCTGCTCTGTGCTCTGCCCCCAGGTCCCGTCCAGAGCCGAGACCCCCGTCAGCGGCGTGGGGAGCAGTCTGGAGCGCGCGCTGCACGCGTCGGCACACCCCGCGGAGGAGGCGCTGCCCCGGCGGCCGGCGGGCAAGCTCCCCAAAGGTGAGTGGTCGCAGTGGGGACGCAGGGCCCCAGAGAAGTGCCACGCCTGCGGCTGCCCCAGGCACATCCCGCCGCGAGCGCTGCGCAGGCCGTGCGGGACGTGGCCGCCCCGCGCACGAGCCGCGGACACGCGCTCTGTGGGGTGGGCGCCTGCTCACCGAGGGTCCGCCATGGACCGGCTGCGGGGACGTGCGCACTGGACAGCGAGGAGTGAGGGCGCCTCCAGGGCTGTGCGGGGAGAGGACGGGGCGGGACCTGAGCCTGCAGGTGGCGCAGTGCAGTGTCCTCGGGCCCCCTGTGGCCCCCAGCAGATGGACTGGTTCCCCACGTCCTTCAGCGGGAGCGTGTGTGATGTGCGTGTGAGTGTGTGTGCAGTGAGTATTGCGGGGGGCATGCCGGCGTGTGCATGTGCGAGAGTGGGGTGAGTGTGTGGGTGTGTGATGTGTGCATGTGCGCGCGCGCGAGTGGGGTGTGTGTGAGTGGGGTGTGTGGGTGTGAATGTGTGGGGTGTGGGTGTGTGAGTGTGGGGTGTGAGTGGGGTGTGGAGTGTGAGTGTGTGGGGGGTGGGTGTGAATGCACGTGCGCACCCTTTCCAGCCTCCCCCCAGCAGGCCCCTCGTAGTGCTTAATAAACACTCGCCTTTCAAACCCAGACGCCGTCTGACTGAGCCTGAGCAGCAGCGCGTCGGCATGAGCGCAGGCCTGTCATCTGGTGTCGGTGCTCTGCCCGCGGGACGGGGCGTGGTGGGGACGGACGTCGGCTCACCTGCTGGGGCGGGTGTAGCTGACCACAGACCCCCCTCGCCGAGCCTGCTCTTGTTCCCAGAGCAGCAGTTCTGGCCTGTCCTGCGGCCACGTTTCCCAAGAGCTTCAGCAACGAGGTGCGAGGTTGTTTCCGAGGGAACAGCTTTTCCTGTCAGGCTGCTCGACTGTGTTTGGGTTGATCTCAAACAGCGCCGTCAGGAAGGCGCTCCAGGGGCCGCCTCGCTGTGGCCGTCAGCTCTTGGCCAGAGGCCCAGACCACCAGCCCAGCGCTGCCCATCCTGCTTGCCGGTTATCTGGTAACGGACAGTCAGAACCCCTCAAACAAGTGACCCTGTGCACCTGTGACCAGCTGCTCGGCGACCCCCGAGATGTAGGGACGATCACGGTCTTTTAGAGTCAGACGCAAGCCCGGCGAGGGAGGAAGGGCGCTGGCCCAGCGGCTGGAACGGGAAGGCTGCCCCCAGCAGCAAAGCTGGCCCGGCAGACGGGCCCCGCGGCGGCTCGCGCCTGCTTGACAAAGCTGCCGGCCGTAGATTCGTTTTCCTGGACCTCTGGGGACTAAGTCGTGCCCCTGAGTGGACACGGACCTTGTCCCGGACGAGCCTCTGAGGCAGCAGCTGAGCACTGCCCGCCCCGCAGGCCTCGCTGCTGTGGAGCTGGTGGCGGCTCACAGCCCGCTGGCATCCTGGCTGTGTCTCCGGAGCTGCGCGCTCAGCCTGTCTGTCTGAGGACGGTCCCTCTGGACGTGTGCGCACAACTGCGTCCCGTCCAGCGCGGCAGGGCTCCCAGCAGACTGCGGCTTGGTGCCTGCCACGTGCTGCCGTCCCTGTCCCTTCTTGCTTCTGGGCATGTCCGGCGCCGGCTGCGGGCGTCTGCGGGTGTCTGCGGGGGGCGCTCTGCGCTGTATCACTTGTGCCGTCATTTCCGCTCCAAACTCGTCTGTTCTCCCCCAGCTTTCACATCAGCGCTTCTGTGAGTGTCACACCTGCGCTGAGCATGGCTCCCAGGGTGGGAGGTGCGGACACACGTGCACATGTGCGCACACTCGCCTCCGTCACACATCTGGCCTGAGTGGTCCAGCACCAGGCATCGCCCCAGCCCCCCATCTGAGTGGAGACCCCGCTCCCACAGGGGGCGTCTGCCTCCTCTCTCTCACCTGATCAAGCCCCGGGGACGTGGGTGCCCATGTCCCTCAGCACCTCCCCCCAATACCAGCTGACAGCCCTGTCGGGACCCTTGACCCTCTGGCCCCAGCAGCGTGGGCCCTCCTGGCCAGTTGGCCAGTGACGTGATGCCCGCCTTGCTCCCTCCTCCTGAAGGGAGGGGCTGTGGGAGCAGAACTGAGATACCTGGTGCCCGACACAGGGAACCCGCCGTCTGAAGCGCCAGGCCTCTCCGAAGCAGTCCTGTTTCCTCTTCACCCTTCAAACGTTAGTGACCGGGGCCACGCGGCCATGTCCCCCGGGGGGCCGGCGGGCCGGCTGGCACAGTGAGGGCCGTCGCCGCCTATTGGGGTGCGCGCTGGTCTCGTGAGGTGCCGCCCCGCGCTGGGCGCTCTTCAGAAAGCGCGCCGAGTTGTGCTTTCACCATTGACCGCACCTGAAGCCGCTCGAGCACGAGTGGTCTTTCCTGCCAAGAGTCCAGCGTCCGGCTTCCCCTGCCGTCTCGGGGCCGAGTCCCTCGGCCTGTGTCCCGCCTGTGCTCCATCTTCTTTGGAGCAGTCCTGCTGGCAAACCCACTGCGTTGCGATTCCCTGGGCTTTGGAACGTGTCTGCCTGTACCTCTCCTCGCGTTTGGGGAAACGGTAGCCGTCATTTCCACTTTTTTGGCATCATACTCTGACCGGGGACTCCGGTGACATGAACTGGACGGTGTGTTTTCTGTAGTCACAGTTTCCTCACCTGGTCTTCACAGAGTTAGACTTTAATAGAATCGGCAGGGCCAGCGAGCTGGACTTGAGCTGTCCTCCTCTGCCGCACAGCTCGTTGCTCGACACTGCGCTGGGGCGGAAGCTGACAGCCAGGGCAGGGGAGGGCAGCAGGTGCCCCCAGTGGACATGCTCTCCGGGGACGAGGAGGAGGAGGAGGAGCTCGGGCTGCCCACTGCTCGGGTCTCGTTGGGATCCGGCCAGAGCTCCCAGAGCCGTCGTGCTTCCTCTGGTTCCTCGGAGCTGGCCTGGGGCACCGGGCACCTCGCTCGTCGAGCCGTCTGTAGACGCGGGAGCCCTCTGAGGAAGCCCCCGTGCCGACGAGTCCTGAGCAGAGCCCCAGGCCTCCCGCCTGCCCGCAGCTCGCAAGCCGCTCGCTCCTCTGGGTCTGGTGGCTGTGCCCCTCCCTGGCCTGCGCTGCTCTTGGGAGCAGTCCGCCTGGCATTATTTTACAAGTTTTGAGAAGCTAAAGCTTTGCGGTTAGAAGACACTACGGAAACCCACGAGCAGAGCCGGGGCTCCCTGGGGCTGCCCCTCTGCGCCCCCATGCGGTGGCCTGTTGACCAACTGAAGTGCGTGAGAAGACCCCGAGCCCCATGGGTGGAGGGCCGCCCCGTGGGTGTGCTGGGGAGGCCAGTCGGGGCGGCCTGGGGGGCGTGCGCCCGGGGGGCCCCGCATGCACCGTCACAGCTTCAAAAGGAGAGGACAGGCCTCCTCGCGGGCCGTGGTTAAGTACGCCGCCTCCAGAGTGGCACCGTCGGCCTGCACCCCAGACACTGGTTTGCGTCCGGGGCCCGGGAGCCACCGTGCATGCAGCTGGGTAAGACGAGTGCGCGCCGCTCCCTCCGCCTGCCTGCTCGCCGGCGTTCCTGCCGCGCCTGTCCTCAACAAAAAGAAATGTCCGTCCTTTTCTTGTCCCCACCAGAGCCAGCGGTCAGTCTCACGTCCCCAGCCCGTCTGTCCTCCGGGCCCCAGCACGTGGCCTGCCTGCCCCCACACAGCAGGGTGGCTGAGACCCTGCCAGGACACCCGTCTCCCACTGGCTCCGCGCTCTCCCATGCAAGGTGGTGAGTGAGTGTCGCCTGTGAGGGCGCCAGGGAGCCGAGGGCAGGGCCCGGTCACTGCTGGGCCACCTGCCAGACAGCGCAGGACAGAACTGCCACAGCTCCTCCCAACACCGCTGCGCCTGACGTTTCTGAGAGTCGATGGAGTGTCTCACGGTTTTTAAACAGCTGTCACTTACACAGACACGGTAGAAACCACGTGCTTTTACAGCGGTGTCCTGACTCGCTCTGTCTTCTGATCCCGGTCAGCCCCCGCCGGCCCTGCCACTGGCCGCTCTGCATGGACCCCGCCGCTCGCTGCCCTCAGCTTCGGAGCCCGTGTGGCCCCGCGGGGTCCCGGGTGGGCAGCCTGAAAACACTGCACGTGGAGATGAGCCCCCATTTGGTCCTTGGCTGCCCCGAGTCAGGGAGGCGTCTTGGGCCCCCCAGCACGTGGGGCTGGGCTCAGGTACACAAGTGCCCCCTTTGCAGGCACATCTGCATCTGCTGCTCAGTCCCCGTCACCATGGGGCACGCTCCGCACGCAGGCCCAATGGCTTCCCTTCAGCTGCCCACCCGTCCTGCGCTCGGTCCTGGCAGACGCCCACGTCGGTGCCCCGTGGCGGGAGCGCTGGCGCACCCCCACTGTTGAGGAAGTCTGAGGTCCCTCAGCCTGGGGTCGTGGGTCAGGGGAGGTGCTGGGTGGAAAGCAGGACAGGACGGGGTCGTGAGTGGTCAGTCCCCTGGCTGAGTGCGGCGGGCAGGAAGCCAGCACGCTTGCTTTGTAGAGTAACCCTTCCGGCGAGGTTCAGCCAGTGTCCAGTACTCCAGATGGTGGCCTGGCGTCCCGGGATGTGTGGGCCCAGCATGCCCTGTGCCGAGCTGCGCAGCGGTGACGGTGGCTCTCGGAAGGCGGCCAGTGCCTGGGCGGGTTCCCTGTGACCGGGGTGGGGAGAGACATGGGCCGAGGGTTGGAGCCCCCAGGCACCTTCCTGGGGTTTCTTGTTCTGGGGGTGCCCGCACGTCCGGAGGAACGTTCTTCATGGTCCATGAAACAGGCTTTGTCGCTACACACCTGCTCGGGACCTGTAACGTGTGTTGGATGCGGAGCCTACGGAGCGGTCTCGCTGCCCCCGACCTTTGGCCGGGAGCTCTCGGGGACCGAGTGGCCAGCGTGGCGCTGCCGGGCGGGTTTGCGAGGCCCCCGCGGAGGCCGCCCTGCTGCCAGAGCGCCCGCCATCGTGGACGGGGCCGTGAGGGTGTGAATCAGACGCAGGACTGGGCCTGAACGTGGCCAGTGTGAGCTTAGTGCGGGCCCCCCGCCTGCCCCGTCGCTGCCGCCCGTCGCCCTGGCGGCCGTCAGGGTGGTGCCACCCTGGTGCAGGCCCCGAGCGGTGGGCGCAGGTCAGGGGCTCTGGGCACGAGGGTGGGCAAGCGGGCGGCTGTCCCCGCCGGCGCCGGCTGTGTCCTGTGCCGGGTGCGGTGGCGCAGGGCTTGCTCTCGGGAAGACCCCGCTGGCGCCGACAGCCTGAGCGTGGCGTTGCTGAGTTGCCGACGCGACTGGTCTGCTTCCCGGTGCGTTTCCTCCTCATAACGTGCCTGTGCTGTTGTCTTCTTGCTTCCACAGTGAGTGTTGAAAAGATAGACCTGAAGGGGTCGTCACACAGAAAGAGTGAGAGGCATGTTGAATGTTCCTTTGAGGTAAGACACTAAGTTTTCTCCCTTCTTCTCGGGTCGCAGGAGGCCTGTCCTGAGGCGGTGCTCTGCCGGCTCTCAGCGAGGTGGGCGTCGGGCGGCGTCCAGGGCCGACCCTCCCTCGGGGCGAAGCAGGCCGGGCGGGGCCCAGGGCGGTGACACTGCTGGTCCAGAGCAAGCCCCTCGGCCGGCCGGCCGGCAGCGGCGCGCCGAGCCGGGTGGCCCTGAGCGCTGGCGGCGGCCGGGCTCAGTGTTCGGGCTGCAGAGCCGGGCGCGCAGCTCAGACACCGCGAGGCGGTTCCTCTGCTTCCAGTGTGTGGGGGTGTAGGGTTGCCGCGGCCGCAGGCGCCACAACGACCCTCTGGGGGCCCAGGCGGCAGTAGGGCTCCCGCCCCTGCACCTGCTTCCTGCGGCGGCGCGCGGGGTGGAGGCGGGAAGGCCGCTCTTCTCTCGAACCGTGTGCGGGTGGCCCCTCGACACCGCGCTTCCGTCTGAGGCCCGGACCTCCGTCTCCCAGGGCACTCGGCTGCAGGAGTGCTGGGGCGTGTTCCGGCTGAGCACGGCGGCCGCGAGCCGAGTCCCGCGCGTGGGTGCTGGGGGAGCCCGCTGTGCTGAGGGCCTCGTCCATGCGGGTCAGGCAGCAGCTGCGGCCCCCGCCCGGTGCACCCTCCTGCGCGGGCGGTCTCGGCTCGTCGGCGCTGCAGGCCGGGACGCCCTGGCTGTGGAATGTATGGTGGTCCTACAGCTTTTGCAGGCAGGGCTTCCTGGCCTTGTCCCCGCAGCCTGGCGCGCTGCCCCCTCCCTCCGTCGCCCTTCTCTGAGGTTTGCAGGCTGCCTCCAGGAGGTCCGTCAGGGAGGGTCTGAGCACCGAGCTGTCCTAGGGCCTCTGGCCCCACTTTCTCACCGGATTTAGGGCTTTGTTTCCTCTCCTGGCTTCTCTCTGGAGGGAAGACCTCGGATTAGGAGGCGGGCAGGTTCGACTGTGGGTCAGGGAGGAAGGGACGGGAAGCGGTTGAACCAGCCATTCGGCAGAAGGCTCCGGAACAGACCTCCACCTGCAAACAGCAGCCTTGGCCAAACCCCTCATACAGAAAGCAGCCATCCTTCGTGGCCCTGCGCACCCCCGGACACCAAACTCAGAGCAGGGAGCCGGGAGAGAGCTTGTGACTGAGCTGGGCGAGGCCTCCTGGACAAGCACCGGCTCCGTCCTCCCGCGGGGCAGGGGCTGATCCTGCCACAAGCCTGTGTGCGCCTGAGCAGGTGCTGTGAGGAGGCCGAAGAGCCGCGGGACTCGGAGGAGGGCTCGGAGCGCGACCTCAGCAGGAAGACGCCCGGCCACGTGAAACAAGCCTGGGATCTGGAGTCACAGCCCAGGGGAGCCCCTGGGAGCAGACACGCAGCTGTGGTCGGGAGGTCCTGGTCAGGCTGGGTGCGGCAGAGGGCGGGGCGCGTGCTGTGGCAGGACGCAGGCCACGGGAGCAGCGGGGCGCAGTGGGTGCCGGGAAGGAGGTGCGTGGTGAGTGCTGCCTGTCTGCCCAGCGCCCGACCCCTGGTGCCCCAGGACCGACCTGCCCGCATGAGTCGTTATACAGAGTCCTGGAACCACAGACCGACTGACGAAAGCGGCCGTGGCTTCTGGGCCAGCAGGAGAGGCTGGGGGTAGAGGCCTGTCGGTGCGACGGGGCCTCGGGCCTCGGGGCACGGTCAGCACTGACCGGAGCGAGCCTGTCCACTGTTCGGTTGTCCTGACAGCCTGTGACTCCCGAGGACCCTGCTCCCTCTCATCCAGGCCCAGCCTGGCGGTGGGGTGCAGTGGTCCTTGAGGCCGGGCTCTGTGCCTGGAGGCCGCGGTCTTGGCTGTCGCCGGCCACCCGTGCCAGCTCAGCTCCTCTGTGGGGCCGGCCCAGCGGCACGGGCTGCACGGGAGCCCGAGTCGGGCTCTCCCTCGGAGTCGGGTCGGTCCCGAGATGGGGTCGGTGTGCGGAAGGCAGGACAGGGCCTCGTTACCCAGGACCGGGAGGGCGACTCCCGCGAACCCGCACCGTGTGGAGGGAGGAGCGGGCGCAGGGCTCCAGAGCCTCGACTGCAGTGCCCGCACGTCGCCGCCCCGGCGCCTTCCTCTGCGCGCGGCCTCCGCGGCCCAGCCTTTCAGCGCTGCCGGCAGAGCTGCGTCTCGGCAGCGGTTTGCTTTAGTTTCGGCTTTCGTGGCTCCTGTGAGCCGGGGGGCCGCACGCCCGTGGTGACGCTGAACGGTGACTGGGTGGGCCTTTCTGTCCAGCCTCCGTTCCTGGAGTCGGTTGTCTCTCTGTGCTTGGCTCTTGCTTACGGACACTTCTTGGCAAACAGCCTCACCGGTGTGCCCTCTGGAGCAGCGGCCGTCAGGGCCTCTGGCCGGCGCACCACGCGCCCTCCAAGGTCCCTCCCGGGTTTGCGTCCCGGGCTAGGGAACAACCATGATGAACGACTCGATAAAACACGTGCTTCTCCTGCGCTCGCTTCACTCCTGCACCTTTCTCCTGCAATAGGTCGCGTGCACGTAAACAGCACTGCCCCCGTCCGTCTGTGTCCCTGAACTTCTCCCTGCTCGCCTGTCTCTGGTCCCCAGGAGCCGGACCCCTGCGACCCTGGGCTCCAGGCCCGCCCCGCCCCGCCCCGCCCCCCCACGGCGCCCTGGGCCACTCTCCCCAGTCAGGCCGTGCGCCTCCAGCTCTGTCTGGGCTCCGGGGGCGGCGGCCAGCACACAGCAGGCAGGGCAGGCTTGCTGGCCTGGCCGCTGTCCCGAGGGCGGTGTTGCCTGGGAGGCCCTGGAAAGTGAGCGAGAGACCCAGTGTCCTCCGGGTGGGGCCACGTCCTTTGGTTGCTGCTTCTCCTGGGGCAGGGCGCTCGCAGGAGTGTGGCAGGGACGGCCGAGCCCTCGGTGGATTCAGCGCAGAGGCGCGTCTAGCGCGTGGTTTGCCAGGGGTAGGGAGTAGTGAGCGCGGCGTTGCGCCACAGCCAGGGGCCTGCGTGGGGGGCTGGCCTTGGTGGAGATCCGCTCCATTTGGAAGGCAGAGGAAGACGCTGAGGCGCACCCCGAGCTGTCATCCCAGGTGCTGGGGCACAGGAGTCCTCTGGCACAAGGGGCTGTGCACCTCGGATGGTGCACACGGGCCCGACCTAGACCTACGTCAGAGGCGCACGGAGGAGAAGGCTCCACTAGTTTTACTCAGAAGAATGGGTGGCTGGCGTGTCAGGGCCAACTCTGGTGGCCGAGGGCGCTCCCTTTCTGGGGAGCAGCCTGCTCCGCCCTGTGTTCTCAGTCTAGCGTCCTAGCGTGGGCCTGTGCTGAGCGGCCGTCAGTTCCAGGAGGTCAGCCACAGCGGGCCTGTCCCCAGGTGCAGGGGACAGCAACACCTGGGCATCGTGCGTGGAGTGACAGCCACGATGGAAAGGCTTCCTCCAGGTTCGACGGGGGCAGCAGGTGCTGGCGGCCGGCGCCAGGCTGGGGTGTTCTGGGGCGCGGGGGCAGGCAGCGTCCTCCGGCACGTCTGCTCTGGGTCGGCAGGCGTGGGCCTCCTTTGTGACAAGGTGCTTGCAGCCCCCCTGCTGAGCACCCATCGCGGCTTTGGGGGTTCAGGGGCTGGTCCCACACGGGCTCACTCACCCCGCCCGCCGGTCCCCTCACCTCGCAGGCCCCTCCAGAGGACGCAGCTTTTGCCTGGTGTCGCCCTGCTCTGTGGAAGGGCAGCTCTGCCCGTCGTGTGGCCCCGGAGTGGGCGGTCACCTGGGGAGAGGGACCCGGTGCAGCAGGGAAGTGAGCCCTGCCCTCCTTGGCCGCCCTGCCTGCCCCGGGGGGCTTCGCTGCCCGTGGTACTGACCACATGCAGGGACTTGCTGTGCTGTCAGTTGTGCGCTGGCACCCAGGCCCCCAGCGGGCAGGGCGGAGGAATGGCTGACTTCCGGGACCTCGGCTCCGTGTCAGAGTCACGGGCGGCAGCTGCTAGGGGCTGCTGGCACGCAGCGGGCCAGTTGCTGGCGACCTTCTCAAGCTTAGGAGTCAGCCTGGGACTCCGCGCTCAGGTCGGGTGATGGTGCGGAGCTGGTGCTGGGGGCTGGGCCCGCAGACAGTGAGAAGAGTGTCCCCGGCCCCCGGGCAGTGCCCTGTGGTCAACTGCCTGCTGGCTGGCTGTCTTTAAGGTGGTTTTCTGTTGTTTTCTTTAAGGTCCTGTGGTCGGATTCTTCAGTGACATCAGTAACCAAGTCTTCCTCTGAGGTGACGGAATTCATTTCAAAGGTGAGGTGGTGACACGTGACAAGGACGGGCTCCGCATGTGCTCTGGGCCACGACTCACTGGAGCCCAGAGCCTGCAGGACGGGGCTGTCCTCTGGTCCTGGGAGAGGCCCTTCGGAGGCGCGCTGGCCCGTGTTCAGACAGTAGGGTCCCGGCCACTCTGCATGGCCCCACAGACGCCAGCGGAGCAGGCGCTTCCCCAGACAGACCCAGTGCGTGCGCTGCCTCGTCCAGAGGTCTGTCCCGTCCAGGGGCGGCATGAGAGGCCGGGAGTCGCAGGAACTTAAGGCCTTCACTGCATAGTCGGGCTGCAGCCCTCCGGCCCCAGCTCCACCGAAAGTGGTTTGGTGGCTCGTGGTTTTGGTGGGAGACTGGAGAAAGCACAGCTGGGGCCCTAGGAGCAGGGACCCCGTAGCATCAGCGGCGGGCGGGCCGGCTTTGTGCCGCTGTGGCTGCCCCCGCACCACAGGCCTCAGGTCTCCCCGGCCAGCGGGCGCCTTGGGGCCCGGGTGCGCGAGTCTTAGTGGTCCTGCGCCACTGTTGTCCCTGGCACCGCATCCCCACTTGGCCGACTACCCCAGGGAGACGGCACGGTGTCAGGGTGACAGGCTTGCTCCCCGTCTGCCCTCCCTTCCCCGAGCAGAGCTCGCCCGATGGGGCCAGGCCCCCACTGCAGCTCCCCGCCTCCTCTCGGGCCAGCGTGGCTCTGCCTTTGTCCCAGAACAATGTCCTCTCCCGCCCGCGGTCCGGGGACGGGCCCTCCCAGGCCCCCCCTGTACTCTGGGCTCCAGACTTGGAGAGTCGGCTTCTTCCGTGCGTCCTGGGGGCCTGCCGTTAGCGCCACTCGCCTGCGGGGCTGCTCGGTGGCAGGTGTCCTGACGGCCGCCGCCCTCCCAGCTCTCTCAGCTCCACCCCGAGGAGAACCTGGATCGGTGCGTTCCCTGCTTAGCCGGCCCGGACGTCTTGTGTGCCGAGCGGAACCACGTGGATCTGGAAGCAGACCTGAGGTGCGCCTGCGGTGGCCGCGTCCCGGGGAGGCTGGGAGACGGGCAGCACACTGTCGACCCGAGACCGAGGGGCTCGGAGTGCAGGCTCGCTGTCGGCTGGCAGTGCGGCGCAGCGGCAGCAGCGGATCACTGTCGCCTCGTGGCGGGCTGTCCTGGGGCCAGACGGGGGCCTGGTGGAGCGTCTGGGCCTCAGGCCTCTGGAGCCCAGACGGGTCCTGGCACTTGGCTGGTCGGGGCACGGGGCAGGGACCCCTGGGGCCGGAGCTCGGGACCGGGAGGAGAACCGGGAGGCTGACGCCAGGGCCTGGACCCTTCCTCTGACAGGCGCTTTGCGGTGGAAAGAGGATCTCCCGCCAGGTGTCTCAGCAGTCCCGTGTGTGCCGATGACGCCACCTGTCTCCTCCGCAGGTACCTGGCCACACTGCCTGCCCACGTGCTGAAAAAGGACCACGTGAAGAAGTTTTTCAGCACTTCCTCTCCCACCCAACAGCTTCAAAGTCCAAGTGAGTCTGCAGAGGTGCTGAGGCCAAAAGCCCTGCTCTGCCTGCGTACATTAGGACATTAGATTTTACTTTCTAGGTCCTGGCAACCCCTCTCTTTCCAAAGTCGGCACCATGATGGGCGTGTCTGGCAGGTGAGTCCTCTTGGTCTGCGCTCCGCGGGGGCCGGCTGTCATCGAGGACCCTTCCTGTGAAGGCCGCAGACATGCACCCGAGGGGCTGCATGGTGGGTGGGGGAGGCTGCGGGCCATGTGAGCGCCGATACGGCCTCGGCCGCGCGGTGTGACTGCTGGCGCGCCCCCGCACACAGCGCCCCGTCCTCCCGAGCGCCGCCCTGTCCCCACAGGCCCGTGTGCGGAGTGGCCGGCATCCCGTCCCCCCAGAGCAGTGCGCAGCACCACCCGCAGCACGCAGTCAGCACGGCCGCCGTGCCGCACTGCTCCCACGCAGGCCCTTGCCGGCCCCTGGACGCTGCGCCCGCCCTCCTCGTGCCCCCCAGCCTGCAGCCCCCGCAAGTGCAGGAGCAGAGCGGGATCCTGGACTGGCTCCGGAAGCTGCGTTTGCACAAGTACTACCCCGTCTTCAAGCAGCTCACCATGGAGAAGGTGCGCGGCCGCGCTGCGGGCGCCCGCGGCCCAGCCCCCTGCTCCTGGCGGCTGGGGTTCCCACTGTGAGGCCGAGAGCAGGCTGGGGCGGCAGCGGGAGCCGCGGCGCTGGCGCCCGCCCTGCTGCTGCCAGTGTGGCTGATGAGGGAGGCGCAGGGCCGGATGGGCAGCCAGTGGCGAGACGGGCAGAGGGGCTCTAGGTCTTTCCAGCAGCCCCGCGTCGGAAGCGTCACAACAGGGCTTGTGGACGTTGATTCCGGGTTTAGAAACTCCCGAGATTTCTGAGCCCTGGTGTCCCCGGGGAAGGCCAGCTTGGCTCTACCTGGTGCCTGAACGCCGAGCTTCCCTTGCAGCCGGATGTATGACTTGACGGCTTTGATCTTGAAAATTTCACTTGCTCAGAAACCTGCAAGTGAGCGTAGAGATTAAGGTTTCACTACGTTGTGAAAGACATGTTTTTAAAGGAAAGGTGCAGGCAGAACGAAGGTGAGCAGAGGCAGGCAGAGCGAGGAGGCAGAAACCCTTTTGTTTATTTTATTTACTTGCTCATCTGGGCGTCCCCCTTGGCCCCGGGATGCAAACCGGGGACTGAGCATGTGTGTGGCCTGCGCCCACCCGGTCTAGGAGGGCACGTCGCGCTAGTGGAGAACTCGAACCACGCACAGCGCCCTGGGCTCGGGGTTTGGGAGTCTCTAGACCAGCAGACCTGACCTCCCTTGGCCGTGATGAACAGTCGTTAAATCCCACGGGGGGTGCAGTCGCGGCCACCGTAGCGCCTGTCCCCACCCATGTGGCCGCCAGTGTCTGCTCCTGGTCCGGCTGCGGCCCCGTGGACGGACATGCTGGGCCACAGACACTTGAGCTGTGGACACCGTGCCGTGGGGCACGTAGCGGTGCATTGCTCGAGGTCACTCACGCAGTCACGCTGGCTCCTTGGCGAGAGCCGCGTGCGTGTGTCCAGTCAGGTCCAGTCAGCAGCCAGCAAGCTTTTTGTCGGCAGAACGCTGTTGAGTCTCAGTAACGTTGTCACTTCTTTCTTCTCCGGAAGTTTCTGAGCCTTACAGAAGAAGATCTAAACAAATTTGAATCCCTGACCATGGGCGCGAAGAAAAAACTGAAGACGCAGCTGGAGCTGGAGAAGTGAGGGGCTGGGCGTGTGGTGGGCGGGGGGTGCTGGGGGCCCCCTGGTGCTCGTCGTGCCTGACGAGGGCTCTCAGTTCCCCGGGCGCGTGGGGTATGGGAAAGGCCCCTCGGGGCCGGGCGATCTGGTGTGGCCTTCCACCCGGACACCGAGCGTGGGGCGTGCAGGGCTGCGGGCAGAGCGTCAGCACTCACGTCCTGCTCCTTGCAGGGAGAAGTCGGAGAAGCGGTGCCTGAACCCCTCGGCCCCACCCCCGGGCCCCAGCAGCGGAGTGGCCCGCGTGCCCCCGACCAGCCACGTGGGGCCCGTGCAGACGGTGCGAGGCAGCCACGCCGCAGGTGGGTCGGCGCCCTCGGATGGGGCCCAGCGGCCCTTGGTCCTGCTCACACGTCACCAGGTGGTGCCGTTCTGCTGCAGGAGCACTGACGGCATGTTGGGTGGGTTGGAGGGCTGGCTCGCCTCACCTTTGGACAGAACAGTTGGGTCAGCACCGTGAGCGCCGGGGGCCGAGTGGCGCCCAGGGCAAGACCCGCCTTCTCCCGAGGTAAGGCCAAGGGTCCGCCCTGAAGCCCTCAGCACCCAGCAGCCCGTTTCTGCACCGTCCTCTGCTGCTGCTGCCCCTCTCCTCCCTGCTCGGCGCGGCACGGGAGCGTGACATAAACCGGGAAGAGGCGGGCGGCATGACCGAGGGCCTCGTGCCCTGCGCCGTGAAGTGGGGCAGCTGTGTTTCGGAGGATGGCTTGTGGGGACTACTTGGGAGAGCACGGCCTGGAGGTGGGGGCCTCGTCCTGCATTACGTCCTGCAGCGTGAGCGTGGAGGCAGGGGCGTGGGGATGAGCCTGTGGACCTGGCCTCTGTGCCGACCAGCTGAGTGGCTTTGGTGACTCGCTCCTGAGAATCTCAGCCCATCTGGACGTGGAGGTGATGGTGCCACCTGCAGGCTCCGACAGGCAGGCATGGGGTGGGTGTGAGCAGAGCGGGGCCCGTGTCGGTGCTGTGACGCCCTGTCCCCTTACAGCGCTGCGGGTGGAGGTGGAGCCGCCACCTGCACCGACGGTGCGGGAAGGCAGCTCCTCGGAGAGCTCCAGCCCCTCGCCCAGCCCGATGGGCGGGCAGACCCGGGAGGAGAGCTCCGACAGCGCCGAGGAGAACGACAGACGTGAGTGGCCCGCCTGCGCCCGGGCGTCCCCGGCCTGTGTGGGCGCTGACCGCCGTCCCCTCGCAGGTGCGGATGTCCACGTGGAGGGTCCCCCGGACAAGGAGAAGCCCGTGCCGCTGCTGAGCCACTTCACCTCGAGCTCCGCCCGGCCCACAGCCCAGGTCCTGCCCGTGCAGAACGAGGCGGGCTCCAGCCTGGCGCACCACGGCCTGCCGCCGCAGATGGTGCCGGCCGCCTCGCACGGGGCGCCTATCCGCATGCTGAGCTCCGTGCACAAAACTGAGCGGGGCGGCACGGACGTGCGGCTGCTGTCACCGTCCGGGCACTCGCTGCTTTCTCTGGAGGAGCGGGGCAAAGCCTCTGGGCCAAGGGGCAGCACCAAGGTGGACAGGGGCTTCGGCAGTGCCGTGCTGGATGCGCTGCCCACAGCCGCCCCCCACCAGCCCCTGCAGGTCCTCTCCAGCCTGGCTGAGAGCAGCTCCCTGTCCCCCACCGTCTCCTTCGGGCCACGGGCCAAAGTGGTTCACGCCGCAGCGCTGGAGCGGGCGGTGAAGCCTGGCCCACCGACCCTGGTGGTGGAGACAAGCAGCGCGGCTGCGGGCGCCTCCAGCACCGTCTTCCATGTGGCCCGGCCGCCCCTCAAACTGCTCGTGTCCTCCTCTGCTTCTGCTGACGCCGCCAGCTCCGGGCAGACGTCCTGTGCCAACAGCGCGCAAATAAGTGTGCCCCCGGCAATAATAAACCCCCGGACTGCCCTCTACACGGCCAGCACCAAAGCTGCCTTCTCCGGGGTGGGCAGCGTGCCCGTGGGCCCTCTGCAGGGCGGCTTCTGTGCCAGCAGCAGCACCGCCTCGGGCAGCCACCCCGCCGCCTCCTTTGCCAGCATGCCCGCCGCGCCCAGCCGCCCGGCGCCCAGCTCCAGCCCCAGCCCTGTGCTCGCCTCCGTCCAGGACAGCAACTTCTATGGGGGCGGCGGCGGCAGCTCGTCCCCCGGGAGCCTGCCCAGCTCGGCCCCGGGTCACCACCACCACCACGTGCCCGCGCCCCCGCAGCCCGCGCCCCCGCCCGGCTGCGTGGTGTGCACGTCGTGCGGCTGCAGCGGGAGCTGCGGCTCGGGCGGCCTGACGGTCAGCTACGCCAGCTACTTCCAGCACCCCTTCTCGGGGCCCTCGGTCTTCCCCTTCCCCTTCCTGCCCTTCAGCCCCGTGTGTGGCGGCGGCTACGTGGGCACGCAGCAGTACGGCGGGGGTGCCTTCCCCGTCGTGCACGCGCCCTACGGCAGCGGGGTGCCCCCTGAGCCCGTGCTGGGGGGCCAGGCCTTCGCCGTGCCCCCCGTGCAGAGCTTCATGGGGGCGGCGGGCGTGTACCAGGCCCCGGGCCTGGGGGGCGGCAGCGGCGGCTCCGGCCACAAGAAGAGCGGGAACCTGTCGTGCTACAACTGTGGGGCGGCCGGCCACCGCGCGCAGGACTGCAAGCAGCCGTCCATGGACTTCAACCGGCAAGGTAACGGCGGCGCGGCTGCCCGCGGCGGAGCAGTGGCCGCGCGCTCCCCAGTGTTTCCCGAAGTCCTTCTCTTTGAAGGAGCCTCGCGGTCCCGTGGCCTTGAAGTCCCCGAGGGGCTTGGACCGCGCTAGGCTCCCGCTGCCTCTCACGGTGCCCGTGCCGTGGCCCCTGCCCTCAGCCCTGCCCGGCCGGGCAGAGTGGCTGCTGCGGCGGGCGGTGCGACTGCCCTTGGTGGCCGCGCGCGTGTAGGGCCCGATGTCCTCTGTGCGCCTGCACCCCCCCACCGCTCTGCGACGTCCCCTTAGTTAGACCCCAGTGTCTGGCGCGCTCGGCTCAACAGGTTTACGGGGCTCTTGGGGAGAAGCGACGAGGCTGGGCCTGGGGAAGCCACTGAGCCCCTCGGTGAGCCCCTGGGGTGCTGTGGCCTCTGTGGGCGCTCTGAGCTGCGGCTGCTGCCCGTCGGGCCCTGAGGTCCTGCCGGGGCCCCGCCGCACATGCCTGCCGGGCGCCTGTGCTCGCCGCGGCCACGGCCTCAGTGAGCGCGCCCCGCGGAGGGCGCACCGCAAGTTCCCAGGCAGACGGAGCCGGGCGGTGTTTCCCCCGCGTGAGCCACGGCTCTGGAAGGAAGCTGGGCGGGTGGCCTGGGGATTCTCGTGCCTCACGTTCCTCTCTCCCCGCTCCAGGCACCTTTCGGCTGAAGTACGCGCCTCCGGCAGAAAGTCTGGACCCCACCGACTGACGCCTGCAGCAGAGCACCAGCCGCGGAAACAAGGAAAATCAGACACAAACTCAAGTCTGGTTGCTGTCGAGCTTAAACTTCTTACTCCAAAGGTGCTTTACTTTATTTACTAGGCTGGACAGGAAAAGCCCAGCGTCGGGGCGCATCAGACATGGGTTGTTGCCAAACCCCCGACTGGAGCCCATGCCAGGCCTCGCCTGGCGGGCGTCTCCACGGCAGGCTGACCGACGGCAGCGCAGAGACCCCTGCCTCCCGAAGCCCATGCCGCCGCCAGGCCCGCGGGCTCACACGTAATTCCAGGGCAGCTACGAGACAGAGACCTGACGGCGGCGCGCTCCACGTGGAACCGAACTTCTGATCCCTCTGGGGACAGTGTCAACTTCGTTCTGTTTCGTTCTGTTTCGTTGCTGACGCGGGCACCACTCTCCAGGCCTCTGCGGACTGCGCTCCGAAGAATGTAACTGATGTCAACCTCAGCGCTCTGGCGACAGGCCCCCGGGACCAGTCTGTGCTGACACGCAGAGAAGCCTCTTCAAGAGCTGGCACCAGCAGGCTCCAGGACGCAGGGCTCAGCTGAGCGTCAGCGTTCCCTCCCCCTACGCTCGGAGCAGTTTCAGGGCTTTGTGTTTCTGCGCGTAAATTCAGACTCTCGCTAGTAGGAACAGTTCTCACAGCAGCTTATTCTAAGGGTCCAAGTCCCGAGCCCTCCCCTCCACGCCTGCTAGCGGAGCCCCGTCTCCCCCCAAAGGAACTCGGCAGTGTGGCCTCCCAAGCCGTGTGTCTCCTCGCCCGGGCCTCCCGGGACCCAGGCTCCTGCTGGCGGACTGCACGACACACCTCTGATCGCACCGGCCTGTCACCCGGAGCCGAAGGTGGGAGTCCCCTCCCGCCAGCTGCTCTCGTGTCAGGCTGTGCGCTCCCAGGTAGCGGTTACAAGCTGCCTGGAAAATGACCCCCGTCTCGTAGGACCCTGGAGGAGGCGCACCTGCCAGACAGCCCCCGCGGGCCACAGGAGGCCCGTCCACCAGGGTGGCAGCGCCGCGTCTCGGCACCCCCCTCTGTGGCAAGAGCTGTTTGACCTGCCGCTTAGAAACTTCCGTCTTCAAGGCTGCAGGGAACTTCTGCTCAAATAATAATATTTTAAGACGAAAGCCTTCGACGTTAAAATACTGGTTGGCAAGGCCTTGCCCAGGGATTTTCCAGTAGAATATTCATTCAACAAAAGGAAATCACGGTATTCAGACCAGTCTTACAAACGGAACAATCAGCCTCGTGCAGGATTGCTCGAAAGGAAAAGAACACCCGAGTCAGCTGCGTCGTGATGAGGCTGCAGATTTTGAGACTGTTTTCAGCCTTTGTGAAACACAGCAGAAAGTTGTTACATTTTTGTATGAAAGGCTTTTAGTAGAGTTTTTAGAGTTTTATTTTAGTAGAGTTTTATTTCTATGCAATGCAGAATTGACAGATGTGTGTCCTCTCCTGTCACAGTGTCACACACAGTTCTGAAGTCACTGACGCCACAGCAGCTTTCGGGGGATGTTGCGTCGATCTCTCAAACTCTAGACGCTCCACGCGTCCACCGTGGAGAGCTGACACGACTTTGCCTTAAGAGTACTGGACCGGACCGTGGCGTGTTGTGTTAAAGGAAGACTTAGAGTGTTCGCTGATGTTTACGATTTTAATATTCCTGACGGCCATCCCAGTGGCCCGGATATGTGCTGAAAGCCAAACTTTTAAATTTTTTGGTTTTTTTAAACAAAGAAATATTTTAAATAAATCCTATTTGAACACAGTGAAATTGTTGAAAACTGTCATAACAAAAGAAAAGGATCGCATTTAGGTTTTTGTTTGAGTGGCTGGAATCGGGGAGTAGCGCCCCCAACATCGCCCACGTGGGAGAACTCGCCCGAGGCTGGCGTTGGCGCCAGAACAGGCGCGCTTCGGGGGCCAGTGCGACGCGCGCAGGCCTGGCCGTTCAGACGTGTGGCCGTGCGCCCGTCCTCGAGGCTCGCAGGGTTCTTGGGTGTCCCTGGATGGGCGCGGCCATGGCGCCGTCCCCGGGGCACCTGGCCCAGAACCAGCACGAGCGGTGCGGGACAGCGCGGGGCCGGCTGCCATGGACCCCAGGCCAGCGCCGGGGGAGCCGTCAGCCGTGCGCTGGCCGGAGGGTTTCCCCCCGTCAACCAAAGTCAGAAGCCTGTAGGACACTGCGTCTCCGCAGACAGAAGACAGCCTGGCGGCCGCCATCCTACCATGCTATCACCGAGGGCAGTGGCCGGCAAGCAGCTGTGGCGCCAGGCACGCTGCCGTCTGTCACACTTGTGAGTCCCAGCCCGTTTTCTCCTCTGAGGACGGGGAGCGCGGAGTGTACGTGCAGTAATGTGACGTGGGCGAACGTGTTTGCTGTGACACTCAGTTTTCAGCCTTCTCCTTTGTGTCACAGTATATCGGCAAGTGTTTAAGCATTCAGACTCCCAGTCACTAAAGAGCGTGGAGGGAATGGCGCCGGCCTGTGGGAGACAGGACGCCCTTGAAAGCAGACTCGTGATGGGTATCAAAAACCAGCATCGTCTTGTCTCCAGAAGATTCCAGGAGTCCGCTCGTTAACGTAGTAGTTCGCAGGTTCCGTGTGTAACTCACTCCTAGAACTCGATCTAGATCTCTCGTGAGATGTCGGCATAGGTCACACTACAAAGCGGGGGCGACGGCCTGTCCCCACCCGGCCCTGCCCGAGGCCAGCTCCCCAGGACGCACGTGCCTGCCTGTCCTGAATCCAGTGCTCTGCTGGTTTCCCGCGCTGACGCAACGGATCCACCCGAGTGATGGCAGCACTGCGCCCGCGTGCTCACTCAGTCCCCGGGCTGCGGGCGCAGCGGTCACCGCCCCTCCAAAGCACAGGGGACGCTTAGTGCCAGTGGGCGCCTCTAGTCAGCGCTAGCAAAGTGACATTGTGCCAGTTGGTGGCACTGGAGGACGGGCAGGGGGACAGGCTGGATTCTGAGTGACACCTTACACGCGAGTCGTCCCACCTTCTGTCAGATAGGTTTTTTTTTTAGGAATGAAGGAAAATTCTCCCATTTTTGAGCCATTCTTTTATGTCAGTTCTACAAAATTGCATGTAACTTTATAAATATTTTTAAAAGATATAGTTTTGTAAATATTTAATATTCTGCTCATTTGATTTTGAATTGTAAATGTCAAGTATTCTGTTTTTGGGGTTTTTATGTTTTATTATACTTTGTTAAAAAGGAAAAATTGTACATTTTTAGAATGTTTTTATGAGTAAATTTAATGTACGGAAAATAAAAATGAAAAAAAGAAGACTCAGTTATTCGGTCTCTGTCTGAGAATGACGTGCCCCCCAGAGAAGACGCGGGGCGTCCGCCTGCCGCCCCAGCTCGGGACCCCCGGTGTCTGCCAGTCCGGCCGGTTTCCAGATGCCCACACTCTGAACGGCATGGAAGTGCCTGACGGGGCTGAGGGGCTCCAGCTCTTGGTTCCACAAAGAAGTCAGGACTGGCGTTGAGACCGAGTCTCAAACGTCGCCATGACATGAGGGCGCACGAGCGTGGCCTGGCGTCTGCAGGGGGGCCGGGGGGGTGCAGCTATGGGTGCGGTATGCCCGGCAGTGCCAGGTGCTGGCGGGGCTTCTGGTGCCCTCCCCGAGTCCCCCAAGCTCCTTCGGGCTCCCGAAGACGACAGACCGACGGGGGCCGGCCGGCCGCCCCGCCGTGGGGCGCGCCTGCTGTCTGGCTGCTTCGGGCTCCCGGAGCTGCCCTGCGACGCCGAGCCACGAGGGCTGCGTACTTCGCCCCGGCTCGCCGCCTGGATGGGAAGGTGAGTGGGGATCGGCCTTCAAGCGCGGCTGATTGCCCGGTGGTGCTGGGCCGCCGGACACCTGTGCGCCCCGCGGTGGCGCCCGTCCGAGCGCTCCCCCCGCCCCTGGAAGCCCGGGGGCAGGGCGGGGGCCACAGGCCGGAAGGCACCCCGCCTTACCCGCATGCAGCACCCAGCACGGCCGCAGGGACGTGGGGGCTCTGGGCCGAGGCCCCCAGCTCGGCAGTGCAGACTGGAACGGAGCCACGCGGTGAGCCCTGGTGTTTCCACTGTGCCTTTATTCACCACGGTTGGTTAGAAACGCACATGTCTTAAAGACCCTATAAATGAAGAGCCCACCACCGTGGGGCGAGTCGCCCCTCACAGCGCAGTGCTTTGTTCAACAAGCATCTTACAGGCATCTATCTCGCTGACCACGTCCAACAAGGATGGCAGGGAGGCAGCACGATCTACGTGAAACCGGCGGGCGGGGGCAGGTAAACGGTCACGTGTGGACAGACGCATCGGGACGCGGCTGAGGGGACGCCGGGGCCAGTCCGCGGTTGCACCACTTGCCCCTCTGCTCCAGCAGGCAGCTCCGGGCAGATCTGGGGGACACATCTGACACGGGCCGCCGCAGCCCACTCCGCACAGGCCCCGGTGGTGTCTGACTCTGGAAGCGGTGGTGGGAGGGTGCAGGTGGCAGGTCCAACACTGACGTCTGCGAGGCCGGTCTCCTTCGCTAAGTTCCCGTCACCCGCGTGCACTAGGGGAGAGTCCGGCGGGCGTCCGGCTGACGGGGGAGGGTACTCCGACAAACATGCGACTTCTCAGAAACACTTTGGAAACGTTACAGGAAACGGGGTCACCTACAGCTTGAAGCAAGGGGCGGGCAGTGCACCGGGGTAGCAAGCATTCCTCTGCGGCTCTCGTCCCACTTACCCGGAGGACAGAGTCCCCTCGGGCTCGCAGGCCCGCAGCAGGGTGTGAGCGCGTCTCAGAGCAGCCCGAACAGGAGACTTGTCACTTGGGCCCTCGTAAGAAATGAAACCACAAGGATGGGCGATCCGAGGCCCTGCCGAGCCACCGTTTTCTGCGCGGCGCTCCCTAGAGGACGGGCAGGACCCGGGGCCCGGCTCCGGGTGACATGGGATCAGACCGTGAACAGCTCCGAGTGTGTCTTATTGGCCCCTCGCCCCTCTGCCAACCAGTCTGGCCAGTGTGGGGCGCTCCACTGGGGGGCGGGGCCCCGCAGAGGCGGAAGCCTCCTGGCAGGGCAGGCAGCTCCGGGAGCCCCCAGGCGACGGCGTCGCGCTCACGCTGCGGGCTCCGGGGGCAGCATTCAAATGACTCGAAGGTCTACTTTCTTGCAACTCAGAATGCAAAGTATTTTATTTTGAAACTCTAAATTTGAAAACAAGAGCCTAGGTTAAATCATAGTTTTCCAAAGCTGAACGTGCTCGTCGGTGCTCGGCTTCCGTGTGAAGCCGGGGCCACCCCTAACTCTGGGCAGAAACTACTGTGAATGAGCTGGGAGAAGACGAGTGCATCGACCGCAGTGGATGGCGTCCCTTTTTCCTCTCGTGGGAAAGGTGTAAAAATTCTAGCGCAGGTGGAGTTTTCGAGTCTTACACTGATCGCTTCGCCCCGAACGTCTCCTGCGAGGCGTATACCATGTACAGGAAGCCGTCCCCGTCCTTCTCGCTCTCATACACCTCGGAGATGGGCGTGGACACGCTCACCATGCTGTGCCCGTTCACCAGCAGGAAGAAGGCCTGGTTGGCGTTGAGCTGCAAGCGTCTCCTGTGGGAAGAAGGCGCCGTGAGCGCCGCCGCCGGAGCCCCTCCCGCCTGACGCGCCCGACGGGCAAGGGTCTGTAGATGCCGCTCTGGCAGAACGAAGAGGGGGCCTATGGGGGAGATGCTGTGTTCTGGACACAGCACAGGGCACTTCCGTGACCACGGTCGTGGCCGTGAGGGGCGCTAGCACTGGGGACGGCACCGCGGCCGCAGCCCGCAAGCGGGGCTCCCTGCCCGCAAGGCCCTTCTCATGCGGACGACGGCCACACGGGCGGCTGCGACGAGGAACAAGGGACGTGTGTCCGGGTGGAGACGCAGAAGTTCTCGGTTCACGGAGCTCGCCTGGGTTTTAATCACAGCAGACTCGAGACCAGCTGCAGGTCTGACACAGTGAGAAGTCACCCGAAGGCAAAAGGTGCTTACATACCTAATTATCTTGATGAGCTCACTCATGTTGACGTGATCAGGCACGAGGAACTTGGTTTTATCCAGGACAGGAAGCTGCTTCTCCCCCTTGTATCGCTCTATTATCACCTAGAAGACGTCCACAGTGAAAAACAACGTCACGTGCCACACGGGGCTGGACCCCGCTCCCCACCCGCCCCTGCGGAGAGGTCACGGTCAGCGAGGGCTCCAGCCCTGACAGTGACGGGTGACGGAAAAGGGCCGGTCCCATGAGGCACAGGTTCGGAGTCAGTCCGTCCGTCTGTCCGTCCGTCCATCCGTCTAGCACCGGGCCCTGTGACCAGGCAGGTGGCTTTTCGCGCTGCAGTCGACAGACCCTGTGCTGCTGCTCACTAGGGACACGCTGACATGAGCAAACCCTAAGCATCTGTCAGGAGGTCAGGAGCAGCCAGTTCCAGAAACGTGCTTGGTACGGACGGACGTGGTGGTTCTTTTGTTCTCCCTTTAATGAGTTTTCAAAGTCAAGAATTTGAACCACACACGGAACAAACACGGCTCGTTAGGGATGGAGATATCCCAACTCGCTGCCCTACTACTTTCCACACAGGAAAAGTGCACTTTCCATAGCGCTCAGTCACTGAAGACGGCAGCTTCGAGCCAGCACGCGGGCCCCGGATCCCGGCCTCCATCCAGAGCCGTCCTCCCAGCCCTGCATGGACGGTGAACGAGGAATGGAAAGCCTTCCACGTTTCTTCAGCGGGAAATGCGCGCCCACACCCTGCCGCACACCAGCACCGGCAGGAGGCTGTGCGCCCTAAGCAGGCTGATCGGGGCCGACAGGTGCCTGCGGAGGCGGCCGTGGGTGGACCTGCTGGAGTTAACGGACGCGGAAAGCAGAGGCAGCACACAGATCTTGGATTCCTAGCCTGCGAGGCAGAGGTCGCCAGAGAATCCACAGCCTCAGGCTCTTCCCGTGAAGACACGGAGCAGCCTGCTCGCAGCGCCGAGTCTGGCCAGAGTGGAGGCGCTGATGGCCCGTCCAACTCCCGGAATGGCCCCCTGCACGCGACAGCCGTGCTTCTTGGTTCTCTTTCCTGGCCCTTTGTTCTGCTCACTGGGGAGAGATGTGTGCACGGAGCAGGACAAAGCCCTTCGCTAGGCCGGGCAAGCGCCTTCTCCAACGCCTGCTCGGGCAGAAGCAGGGAGGGAGGCTTCTCGGGAACTGGACTGGAGGCCGGGGTGCCTGCCTCTCGTCTCCCACCCATCCTGCCTTCGGTGTGTTACCGCCTGGGACTCTGGGTCTCAAACTTGTTCAGGGGTCCCAACACAAGCGAACGTGATTTCTGAATCAAACACCAGCACAAAGGCACCGGCACCGCCGCGGGTCCCCCGCAGGAGGCTGAGGAGCAAAGCAGCGCTGCGGGCCGTCAGGCTCTAGCTTGCTGCACAGACCAGCAGCTTCTGGGGGAGCCCTCACAGTCAGGGCAGTTCCCCAAGTCCCAGGTGGCTGCCACAGGCGCGAGGCAAGATTTTTACTGCGGAGCCTGCGGCTGTGACGTGCCGGGCAGACCCAACGCTCCTTTCTGTGCCTGTCCCTGCCCGCCGGGAGCTCTCACCCCGGTCTGGCAGGAAACGGCCGTCAAAAAGCTAAGCCTGAAAGTTGGTGGGCGGTGGAGTTTCCTTCGGTGTGGCCGAGAGTCAGAGGCACTCACCGCCTCACACCCAGGAGAATCCAGTCTTTCCAATGACCACATGGGCTGGGGGCGCCCTCCTGGTCTGTACGTGACGGGCACCAGAGCCCCCAGAATTCTCACTCAGCCCCCGACCACTTAGTAACCCTGAACTGGGGCCTGAAGTCCACCTCTGTCCGAACCAACGCGCCTCTGGGCTGTTTCTCGAGACCCAGTGCCTGAGTGGAACCCCCGGCAGGTCTGCCCCCAGAGGTGGTAGCGTCTGCTGCGGCCGCGCCTGGCACTGAGCCCCGCGGTCCCGCGCGCGAGACAGCAGCCGTCTCTGGGCCGAGAGCTTCTGACTGCCCAGCCGCGGCCCTGTTACGTCTCCCAGGGCTAGAACACGACAGCTCCGGCCCTTCCCTGTAAGCAAACACACAGGATCGTCAAGCGTGTAAACGAGGCAGCAAACTCAGACTCGGGAGAGAGTGCGATCAGGCAGCTGCAGCCGCAACGAGCCTATCCGATCCCAGGTCACGAGCGCCGCGAGGCTTCGCTGGAGGGCCGGTCAGGCTGGTCAGGCCGACGCGCGGTGCTGTGCCCCGGAGCTGGGCTCGAGGCCACCTACCGGGACCTTGGCGGGGTGCTGCTCCCGGATGAGGCGGACATCCTCCACTCTTTGTTCTGCAGGGGAGAGAGACGAGGTCACTAAGGGCCCGAGAGCTCGCTGCTCTGTGGCGACGTCACATCCGAACCCCACTGTCCTCGGCCACGGCGAGTCAAGGGGGAGGCATGTTTGCAAGACTTTAGAGAGACGAACACCGAGGTGTCTGGCACAGGTGGCTATGTAAGGTCAGAGTCAACCTCGCGGAGCCAGCACGGGGTGGCAAGGCTCCATCAGGTGGCAAGACACGAGCCAGGTTAACGGGCGCCAGTCTCCCCCAGGAACGCCAGCACCCAGCACCATGAGCTCTGCCCTCCCAACGTTAGAGCCCTTCGCAGGCCCCGGGCTCTCAGTGCAATTTTCCCAATTCCAGCTTTTCGGAGGTTTGCGCTAATGCGGACAGAAAAACACCCTGAGCTTCAAGTAGTTTAGCTCTGTGCCTGCGGTGACAGCACAAAGTCTGCTGAGAGCGCTTTCTGAGATTATCTCCCTTTTTGGGTAGCGCTTACGTTTTCAGCAATGATATTGGCTCTCTGGAGACCACAGGAGGAAGAAACAAGCCAAGGCCAGGTCTCGACAAGGCGACGACACAATGGAAAAGACATGTCATCTTGTATGCGATTGTATTAAGACGGCGCTAATGAAAAGCTTCTGACAAAAATCCATTCTCTGGTGTTTGCAAAAAAATGATTAATGCCATGAAATTCCCTAGGTTTATACCAATGACCTCAGGCCCAGGTAAAGGGTGCTATGACCTCTGTAAATCTGAATTTATTCCAATTTATGCCAGTTTTGTTGGTATTTTTAAAAAGAACACTTCAGTATCATTTTTTAGAAAAACTACTGAAAAAAAAACCCCATGTTCAAATAGGAGCATACAGGTTCTGTTCCTAGTTCCCCATCAGCAACTCTGAATCAGCTCCTGAGACAGGTCATTAAATATAAACCTACTTTCAAATTCATGGGGCCACCCCGCAGTGTGTGTCCCCACTCATCGCAGGAGGGCGGATGCGGCTGTCTTTAGCAGTGAAGTGCGGCTCTAATCTGCGAATTGGGACTTATAATACGAACGACGGCTCCTTAACATGCCCTGGACTGTTCCCCACTCAGAAAGTCAGCCTCGCATATCTAAAAGGTAAGCAAAACGTCTGGCGGACGGGAAGAGATTGTTTTCAGTCCGAGGAGGCAGAGTAACTGGTAAGTAGAGAGGAAACCACAGAGGCGCTAACTCAAGGCTGCCTATAGTGTCGAAAGTTTTATCTGATTTACCCCCAAAATACAGCCAGAAACACAAGAACGACTCTGTATTCAAGCTGGAAAGCTGACTTCCCTAAGGTGCCCGCACCCCAGCAGGCGGGGAGCCCGGGGTCGGGGGAGCCCGCGCCGCGGGTGCAGGGTTTCCAGTGGAGGCGCTGTCCAGTGTCCAACCCCTCACGGGGCAGAGACCTCCAGAGGCCAACAGCGGATTTAACGAAGGCCCTGCCAACAGCACAGATGACGGAGATGGCAGTGTGGACGCTGTGATCTGGTCACCATTCATCTTCCTCCCAGGCAGTGAGCCCCTCCCTGTCTTCTCCAGGGTCCCTCGTGGAAAAATGGATGTAAATCCTGCCCCTGCCTCTCTGGGGCTATGCCCTTGAGCCTCAGGCCAGGGTGTGGACAGTAAAGACTCAAGACTTGGGAGGGCTGGGAGTGAGGGAAAAACAAAACAAACAACTCTCCTTCCTCCTGCTTTTAAAAAGACAGAAAACAAAACAAACCCTAACAAAAAACAAAAACAAACACTGCCCTCCCCAAATCCTTTCCCTCCAGTCTCTAAGGACATTCAGAAGCTTCAAGAACACGAAAACAGAGCACACAACCTAACAATTTAGAGTAAAACCACTTAGGTACATTTTCCAGAACTTGTTTCCCTGAAACAAACATAATAAATATTCCCCACTGTCTGCCTACGAACACGACACCCCGTCCATCAGCGACCGGCAGCTGAAGGCCACCAAGGTTCTGAAGTTCTCTATTCCAGACCCCCCAGGACACACACTTGCCTTCCTGACGAGCAGAGAAGCCCCACATCTACGCTTCCATCCTCATTTGACTGAGCAGAGCAGTGTCTGGAAAACAGATCTGTTATTAAATCAGCTGGGGCACCCAGAACACGGAGTGAAATGACACATTTGAGAAGACAACACAAAATGATTGGCCCAACACAGCCTCTCAAGTGCCTGCCTGTCAGAGGGTGAAGGCGCATGTCCAGACCCCGCCACTAGGGGGCCTCCAGCCTCGCCCCTCTGGCCCCACCCAGTTCCCTCGGCTACAAAAGGAAGGTTGTCTTGGGGTGAGCCCCCAGATCCAACCCAACCCTCTCCACGCTGGCAGAGCGCAGCAGAACTGGACTCAACGCCCTCACTTAGAAAGAGACCCGGGCGGACCTGCGGTTCAGAGAGGAGCTCCCCAAAGACGTGATGCCCCCATTGGCTGTGCTGGCGTGGAGATGATCATTTCTGAAAAATGACTCTTCCTTTTGTAACAAAAAAAGGGAGGGGAAAGTAAAAGATGCTCGAAGGGGAACCCCCCCCAATACAGCCTGCCTAAGTTATATCACTAGAAAAAGGGCTTCTTCAGCTGCCTACGCCAGGAACCCAGATTCCAGACAGATGCCTTCTAACTCCTTGGGGCGCACCGCTGTCATAATGCCCGACGCTGCCACACGCGGTCCACATGCATCCCTAGGACCGGCATTCTCGCCCGAGATGACCGACACAAACGCTTCTCACGCCTCGAGTCTCTTCCTGCCGGCTGCCTTCATCCTTGCCTGCACCTTAAGAAAAAACCCAAACAAACCAAACACGGATCTCACCTGCCCAGAATACCTGAAGAGCGGTGCAAGCACCCAGGGCAGGGTCCCGAGAAAACGAGCCTCCTCGCGCACACGGCCAGCTAACGTCCCAGTGCCCCAGCCAAGGAGCAAGGACGAGGCCAGACACCAGCCAACCTGCTGCAGATGCTGCTGGAGCTCAGGACAGCTCGACTGACCAAGGTCACCGGAGCCCCGACCTCCAACAGCACGACCCCGGGGCCAAGCCCGCCGACCCGTCTGCAAACAGGCTGGCGGGCCGGTGCGCGTCGTTCGGGCGGCTTCTCCGGCGCCGACGGGACGTCCTCACCGGCCTGAGACCCGCAGACCCACCCCGCGGCGTCTCCAGGCCGCCCGCGCCCGAGCAAGAGGCGCCGCCTCTCCGCGTCCCCGACAAGGAAGAAGCGCCCGGGCGCAGGACTTTCAGTTTCCACCGAGCGTCCGCGGCCCGAGTGCGGTCTCCGAGCCCCTGGGGGACGCGGACCTGCCGAGACCCAACGGGCGCGACGGGCACTCGCCGGCCCCTCGGCCGCGCTGCCCGCGCACAGGCGCGCCCCCGGCCCCGAACCCCCAGCCCCGACCCCGAAACCCCGGGTCCCTCGACGCTCCCGTCCGGACCCGAACCCCCGACCCCTGGAGCCCTCGACGCTCCCGCCCGGCCCGAACCCCCAGCCCCGAACCCCCGACCCCCGGGCCCTCGACGCTCCCGCCCGGCCTCCCCCGGCCCCCACCGAAGGTGCGGCGCTGCTTGAAGGTCTTCTCCGACGGCATGACGCGGGGCGCGGGCGGGCGGGCGGGGGGCTGGGCGGCTCCAGACGGCGGGGACGGCGGATCTGACTGTGGCGACGGCGACTTCCCTTGTGTCTCCTCAGCCCGCAGCCTGGTCAGGTGACGCGCACCGCATCTGGGAGGCGTGGCCAAGCCGGGCGCCGCTGCCGCCATGGCGAGCGTGGCGGAAGCGGGCCTCGCGCGGCGCTAGGGACGGGTTGGGGCGCGTGCGCAGCTATGGGGCCGCGCGAAGCGCCGCGCGTGCGCAGTGCCAGGGACGGGCCGTTGCGGGGCGTACATAGTGGAGGAGGCTGCTCCCGTGTTAAAGCAGCCACAATGGCCTTCCATCAGGCCGCAGTTAGCAGAGCCCCGACTGGCAGAGAGTAGGGCTACACGGCCCAGGCCGGTGCAGACGCTCCGAGCGCGCGGAGCCTTCCCAGGCACCTCCGACGGCCTGCTGCGTCCGGGCGTTTACAGTCCCTCTTCTGTCCCCGCGCCTCCCCCAGAGGTGCGGTCTCTGAACCTCGCGCTCGCCTGCAAAGGGCAGCAAGGTTTTAGAACCGACCGTGCGCGGTGAGGGGCGCCCGGGAAGCCCCACGTGCTGGTGCCCAGCCTCGGGGCCCGTCCAGCGTCTGGGGCGGCGCCCGCAGGCGCTCCCTGCGGCTGAATGCCCCTTACCTGGTGCTTAGAGTCCTTCACTGGTCACAGGCTTCCCCGCTTTTTCAATTTGCAAAAGTCTTTCCTCTGTGTCTGATAAAGGGATTGCCTTGTTCTAAATATATTGTTCAAACATAAAGGACATACTAAGATACATTTCCTCCAAGTGGTTCTAATACGGCTGGGATTTCTTTGCGGAACAGCCAAGCACTTCATGCCTTCGCATGTAAGGGCCCCCACAGTCCTACCGCCCACCGGTCTTCCACGGTTTGCAGAGGCCCCAGGGTCTGTCCCTGCGTCATTCTGTCCAAGTTTTCCTCTTGTCTCAGTTCCTGCCTGCGGGAAACCCTGACAGTAAGTACGTGGGTATGGAGGGAGCGTCCTTAACCACCCCATCTGCCCTCCAAAGAGGCAAAGGACGCTTT
Source organism: Solenodon paradoxus (assembly GCA_004363575.1). Classification (NCBI taxonomy): domain Eukaryota; kingdom Metazoa; phylum Chordata; class Mammalia; order Eulipotyphla; family Solenodontidae; genus Solenodon; species Solenodon paradoxus. The sequence goes on along the minus strand of RJWH01005804.1, from coordinate 37,917 downwards.
TAAGCGCTTGGTGGTTCTATACTCACTTCTTAAAGATTGGAGCGGAAAACTGTCCAGTAAGTGCTCAGTCTGCCAAACACAAAACGGTCGGTTTCGAAGTCTTAAAAGAGTGTGGCTGTACGTTGCTTTCCTTTCTGGATTTTTATATTAAGTATTGACTGATGAGGCTTTCCTGACTTAATTGCTGCTTTGTGAGAAGTGGGCTTTTGCATTCTCTTGCTGAACAACTGTTCCAAATGGACAAGAGGGGGAAAAATCGTTATCTGGCATATGGAGGTGGGGGGAGGGAAAGGAGAGTATCATATTATCTTTATATCTCCAGAAAGCTTTACCAGATTGCCCCCGGCCTTGTTCCCGGCCTAGGGGTTAGCCTGAGGGAGTAGGATTACACTTTATCATTTCCAGTACCGAGATCTAAATTTTTTGTTTGTTTGCTTTTTGTTTTTAAGATGCAAGTGGGAGTGAAGGCCAGGGCAGGCAACCAGTTAGAAAGAGAGGAAGAAGCATTTTATTTTTCATTTAGTTGCTCACATGGTTGTTCCCCCCTCCCCACTCTCCCACTCCATCCCTTCCTCACTGCCCCTATGTCAGCCAGCGGTGGTGGACCAAACCACACCTCCAGCAGGGTGCGCCCATAGATCCCTACATTTTTCTCAGAAAAACAGGCACAGTATCGGCATGTAAAGGAGTCTCATCTCCATGGAAGAACAGCATATTCACAGAAATACTATGTTGTATATTATTCAATTTACCTTCATATACAAATATAAATTGAGAAGCCACCTCATGTAACTTCTGAAAACAAGTGTTTTGTGTGTGATGATTTCATGTGTCACCTGGCTGAAGCTCAAAAGAATGTCGTGATCAGCAGTGGTATTATTCATCAGCTGATTTTAAGCCAGTTAATGTATATGAATTGTATAATTTCGAGGGAGGGACAAAACTATGAACGTTCTTGAAATAATCCCTGTAAAGCAGAAAAGCAAGAACACAGCTTTCATTTTAATTTATTCAGTGTTTTCTCCAGGTGCTTTAAAACTTTCAGAGACTGATTCTGGAAAGCCAACCAGTCAGTTTTCAGTAACTCATATCCTATTCCTTTTTTCATAACACGAACTGACGGTAATCGTGGAGGAAATGATGTAACCGCCCCAGACTGAATGCCCTGTCCCAGCCCTAGTGAAGTCCAGCTGTACACCCCGCGACCGGCTATTTCTGAGAACCTGCCCTACCCAGTAACACTTCAGGAGGATTCTTGCCACACTCAGAATGGAGGACCAGCTGCACCCAGAGCTGGCCCAGGGACGGGGCTTGGCCTGCCTGCTCACTTTCTGATTGGAAGAGATACTCCACCCTCTTTGTTGTCTGGGCTCCTATTGGCCTTCCGTCAGTCAGTCGTGTGTCACCACCTTGCTCTCCAGAACAAGTAAACAAACAAGTATTGCTCAAGAGCTCTGCTGCAGCTATTCTTGGAAAGGGTGGTCAGGAGGACCCTGAGGTTGACACTGGGTATTTCAGGTGTTAGGAAGCGTCTTACCTGGATCCTTGGCCTTTGTTTGCAGGGGAGAGAAGGCACTATCGTCCAGTCCCCTGTCCCGGCCAAGCTGTCTGAAATTAGCAAGCCCGTGCTGTCAGGGAGGCCAGCAAACCTCTCTTAGGACCTGAGCGTTCTTAAGTGAGCCGGTGACAACCGATGACACTGGTCGAGGGGGCCACAGATTTTTGTTTAATTCCAAACATCTCCTGAAGGAGCGCCGATCGCCCCCTCGTCCCCCCGATGGGGTGTTCAGGGCCACAGCTTTTGAGGCGGTGGCCCCTACTATAAGCTGAGACTCTGGCTTAGTGTCGGAGTGTGTCTGCTCTGTTCCCTGGACTGCTGCTTCTCAGCAGTGGGTGACAGGGTTTGTCACACCCAGATTCTCAGTGAGCTTGCACTTGAGTGGAGTGGACACGGTTTCCCTGAGGCCGAGAAATAATACTTTCGGTGGCTTTTGAAGCGACCAATTGTAAGAGTGCCCCGCCCTGTATTCTACTCATTTCCTGAGGTCCTGTGAGCTCCCACAAACAGAGTTCGTGAAAATGGGTGATGCCTGCTACTCATTTCCTCTCCTTGTGGTGGGACTTGCATCCTCCCCACTGTTCGTTGGAAAGGGCGAGTTCTGTATGGGGGCGCTGCACGCGTGTTCGAGTAGAGACAAGCTTTCTGGGTCCCGTGTGTGAAGGTCTCTGCCACACGCCGTCTCCCCGCTTCCTTCCTGGAAGGGACACACATGGAACAAGAAGCATTGCTCCCCAGTGTTGGTCTCAAGCCCTGGGTCAATGAAAAGTCACCCTGCCAAGAACAAGACAGCAGCAGCACAGCCCCAGCCAGCTGGAGCCACAGCCCAGATGTGAGACCCCTCCAGCTGCCTGGGAAGGAGGACCTAAAGCCAGCTGAAAAAGATGAACAGTCCCGTGTCCCAGAGGCTGCTGGACCCTCCGCGGCTACTGGGAAGCCCCTCAACCATGGAAGCGACGTGAGAAACTGAAGAAGCATCCCAGAACCCCAGACATGCAAGCCCCGAATCTCCCACGTTATAGGAGAAAGCAGGAGTCTCCTGCATCCCACCCGCCTGTCTCTCTCACCTGGTCTGTATAAGCCCAGTCCCTGAATATGCCAGGTTGACCCACCTGCTAGAATAAACCTTTCTATCGCTTGTTCACAAAGCTTTCTGTTGTTAAGCAGAAATCCATTAAATCCACCTTAAATCCATCTTACCTCCTGGGCAAGGGGAAAATTGTATTCATCTTCCTCTACCCAGCTCTGAGTACTAGACCTCAGAGGGGCTGGTCAGTTAGCACCACATGAAATGCGCGCGGGAGGGTGTGTGTCAGCTTCTATGGGTCCAAGCAGAAGTGGGCACCCAGGGCAGTCGGACATTCTGCAAGTGTTTATTACATTAGGTGCTGCATGTCTCGGGCTGAGATGCTTCCTAGCTTGGCTCACTGTCTTTTCTAAACCTGCCTGACTCACGTGCCTGGACTGAAGCCGGTTGTTTGTTTGCTTTCCTCGAACATTCCATCAGCGAGCATTCACGCATTGCGTGCTGTGTGCTGGCCTCCCTGTCATGTGGCAGGGGACACACTAATAAGGCTGGTACCACAGGAAGTGCTTGTTGATTACAACACAGTGTGACGGCTTACTAGAAAGGGCTGTCTGTCCTCTCAAGAGGGGGTGATTTCGGGACAGATACAGCCTGGAGAGATGGGTCTTCCAGGCCCAGGAGAAAGCCTGAGCACAGTCACAGAGCCATGACAAGGGGAGTGGCAATGGCTCTGGGGGAGAGGTGGGCGAGGGACAGGAGACAGGGCTGGATGGGGGGCCGTGACCGGAGTGTGCCGCACTGGGGTCCCGGCTGAGGAGGCCATCCTTCTAGGTAGGTGAGGGACATGCAAGTCTGTTTCAGTCACGGGCTGTATTCCCTTTGAAGGACGAGAGTTCTGAGAAGTGTGGGAGATGGTGTGAAAACTGCCTTAGGGGCGCGCGCTGGTGGAGCAGCAGTTAGAGCTGCCACCTCTGCTGAGCGCAGTCCACCTACATCCCAAGGACCCAAGTTCAGGTCCCGGGGCTGCGGAAACCACCAAGAGGAACAGCTAAATAAAGTTAATGCTTCTCCCTCCTCTCTCTGCCTGCTTACTTGCCTTTGTTCCTGCCTGCACCTTTCCTTAAACAAAAGAAAAGAAAAGAAAAAATTAACGGAAAATTGCCTTAGATGCAGGGAGGTCACTTAGGGGCTGATTTCCAGGTGTGGGGACCTGACATGGCTGAGACGGAGCCAAGGCCTTTCTCACTGTGATTCTGTGAGACGTGCTTCCTGGTGTCAGGATTCCAGGCACGGGGTCGACACCCCCTTTTCTGCTCGAGGCCTCCTGAGGAAGGAGAGAGACGCAGACCACCAGGCTCCGGAGGCGGCGCTGACAAGCTGGCAGGCTCGCTCCCTTTCTGGCCGAGAGGCCAGGCCCCATGCTTCCACTTGGACCCTGGACCATCCTGGGCACCTCAGGGTGCTGACAAAAGTCTTGCCCTGAAGCTGTGCAAGGTGCGACTGTGAGCATCCCCACCCCTGGACACTCCAGCTCCGTGGGGTCTTTGACTTTGGACGAGAAAATCCGTGTGCACAGAAGGCAAGTGCTGTCAGTGTTCTCAGGCCGCAACACGGCGCCTTTCAGCCGTCGTGAGTGTTTCAGCGACATTCCCACAGTCGGAGGGCGCACGGCGGAGATCTCGGGTCAGTCAGGTCTCGGGACACAGTGGTGACAGCAGTTACTCTGGTCACAGATAAGCAAGGCCAGCGGGGCTGTGCCCATCTGCTCTTCTCTGAGCAGTGCATGGCCCCGCAGGTCACTGCACACCGCCGGCTGCTGGCTGGTGTCCACCCCTCGGCCGGGTTACCCGTCACTGACGTCAGGGTCCATGCGCCTGACGGTCGGTCCTTAGAGAAAACGTCAGGGCTCGTTTGGCTTCTTCAGTGCGAACCGGGCAACGTCTGCAAGAGTCCACGGCCACCGAACGAGGGCGCCCTGGGGGAGGCTGGGGTTCCCACGGGCTTCCGGGCGCGGGGGCTGCCCAGGGGGGTCTTGGGGGCGGCATCTTCGGGAACCGTCTTTGGCGGGAGCTCTCGGGGCAGCCCTGGGGGAGGGTCCTCCGACCGTGGTCAGCGGAGGTTCTGAGGACGCTCCTCGGGCCGTCCCGGGACAGTCTGCCAGCGGTCCGCCACCCACGGCCGCTGCGAGCCGCGTGACAGCAGTGGGCCCTGTGCTCTGGAGGTCGTGCGCGGGCCCTCGGGCCGGCGGCGCGCCCTTTGCGGCCCATGCGCACTCCTGGGTGGGTGAATCCGCCCACCCCGCGCGGCGCCCGGCTGGTGGGGCGGGGCTTGACTCCCTTGGGGCGGGGCCCGGCCGCGCGTGCGCACCGGGGCGGGGTTAGGCTCCCTTGGGGCGGGGCTCGGCGGCGGGGGCGGGGCCCTCCCGCGCGTGCGCACGGGCGGCGGGCGGCGGCGGCGGCGGCGGCGGCATGGCGGTGTGCGCGCGCCTCTGCGGCGTGGGCCCGTCGCTGGGGTGCCGGCGCCGGCAGCAGCGCGGGGGCCCGGCCGAGGCGGCGGCGGCCGACAGCGAGCCGGACACCGACCCGGAGGAGGAGCGCATCGAGGCGGGCGCGGCGGCGCCGTCCGCCGCGGTGCAGGCCGAGCCGGGCTCGGGCTCCTCGCCGCCCCCGCGCTGCTCGCTGCTGGAGCTGCCGCCGGAGCTGCTGGTGGAGATCTTCGCCTCGCTGCCCGGCACCGACCTGCCCAGGCTGGCCCAGGTCTGCACCAAGTTCCGGCGCATCCTGCACACCGACACCATCTGGAGGCGGCGCTGCCGCGAGGGTGAGTCTCCGGGCGCGGCCGGGCGCGGGCCGGAGGGGCCGCCGGGACCGGGCTCGGCTCTGCGCCCGGCGGCTCCCGACCGAGCCTCCGTCACGCTCTCAGGAGCAGCGTCGCGGCCCGGCCCCGCGGAGGGCTCGGCCCGGAGGCCTGGTCCAGGCTCGACGGGGCTGGGTCTGTTCCGGAAGGGTCTTTGGGGTGTTGGGGTCCTGTCCGGGCGGGGTGTCCGCTGGGGGTCGGGGGATCTGGGACCTCGGAGGGGGTGCGGGGCGGGGGTCCCCAACCTGCGGGGACCCGAAAGGGGATCTGCCACAGATGGGACTCAAGGGGAGGTTCCCTGCTAGCCGGGGTCTGGGACCTGGGAGGGGGCGTGGGAGCAGGAGTCTCGGGGTCTCTGCCACTGAGTCCAGACAATCGAGTTCCGCCCTCACCGGGGCCTGGGAACAGCCGAGGGGGGAGCCCGGCTGCAGGGAGACAGGATGCCTGGGCTCAGGGTAGTGCCTTTGAGTTGGGGGACTCGGGATGTGAGACCCCAGAGATTTAGACTTAGGGGGCTGCGGGGAGATGAGCGGTGAGGAGTGCTGAAGGCTCGGCCTTCTGGGGTGGTGGGTGGAGCCGCCTGATGTCCCCTGGAGCAGCGTGTGACCCCCCGGGGTGCGCAGCAGCCGCGAGGCCAGTGGGGAGATGGGTACAGACCTCCGGAGGAAAGAGTCATGAGAATCCAAGGCCTTCTTCACTTCAGTGCCGCCAGTGCAGTCCTCATGTTTTGGGGGGAAGGACAGGTAAGAAACAAACGCGAGTAATGCAGAACAGCGTGGGGAACATGACATCTTCTGTGCGCACATGTAGATGTTTTTGCTTCAGCGGGTTCAGGCCACGCCTGTCCCTTCAGGGACAGTATTCATGGCCAGCGCCTTCCTGACAAGCTCCTGCCTCCTGGTCATAAAGCAGTAATAGGAGGTGGCCTTCGTGCATTTTATAGACATCTATGAGACCTGCATGTGCCTCTTAGAACTTTCCAGGTTATCTTCTTAGGGTACACTTCCCAAAATGGGGTTTTGGGCCATAGGGGTCCACACTGGTAGCGCCTTAGTTGGTTCAGCTGTTGGGATTTGCACCTCCAGGAAGGCCTCTCTCCCCACGTCCCCAAGAAGGCCGAGTCAGTCATCTGTCTCCCTGCTCAGTTTGGTGGGCCTGGGGGTCTGTGGTAGCAGACACTTGTGTAAACCACACCCTGCCCGGGTGTGGTTTTGAGGCCAAATGACGTGTTGAGCCCTCAACCCCACCGGGAGATGTTGGCTGTGGGTCTTCTTGGCTTTTTTAAACTTTTTTTTTTAAGAGAGGAAAGATGGAAGGGAGAGGAGGAGGAGCATTTTTATTTATGTGTTTATTTATCATCCCTTCCCCCCAAGTCTGGATCTGGGCCCACACCTCTCCTGAGCCACACGGGTGTGCCCTTGGGCATTTTTATCTCACCTTTTGTCAGTTCTTTGTGTGTGTGTGTGTGTGTGTGTGTGGGTGTGTGTGTGTGTCTTTTTATCTTTGGGAGGCTTTGTCTTTGTAAGAATTCTGTATATGAGCCAGTTACCTTTTTGTCACATGTGCAGGACATTTCTTCTTGCACTTTAAAGCAGAGAAGGGACCTCCGCTCTCTGTGAGCCCCTCCCCAGCCCTTTGCACTGTGCCTGAGGGACCAGGCCCTACCCACATCCTATGTACCTGCGCAGGTCTCTGGGGGCGCCACCTGTGCCTGCTGGCAGGTGAGTAGCTCAGTCCCGGGCCAGGAGAACAGGAGGCTTACTGTGACCCAGAGGTGCGTGGGTCTGCCCAGAGTAAGGTCCACAGAGGTCATCGCTCAGAGTGCGTTCTTAAAATTGTTGATAGAAGTAGACACACTCTTGATGGTGCAGGAAGGTGGGAGCGTACCCAGGAGGATGCTTCAGGTCAGCTTTCCTGGGAGGTGGACAGTGAGGGGTAGAATCAGGTGTTCCTGTTACCAGGTGGCCTGACACGTGAGAGCATTTTCATCTTGAGAAATTAGAAAAGGAAAGACAAAGGTGGTAAAACAGTTCTTCATCACCCAGTAGGTAGCTGTGAAGACTTTTGTCATATTTGCTCTTAGACTCTGTTTAAGAAACTATTTCGGCGAAGATTCAAGGCCTTCCGATCCCCAGTGTCCTTCCTGCTCTAGGGTTGCACGCGCACACCTGCCCACAGCCCTGTGTGAGCCCCCCTCACCTGCACACCTGCTCACCCCCTCTGAGCAAACACTGCCGTGGGGATTTGCTTTGTAGAAGCGTAACCTGCTGTAAGGATTATTTTGCGTCTTTCCACCTGTCACCTTGTGTTTTCAAGTTCTGTCCATGTCAAATCACAGTAGTCTTTATTCTTCTTGTCATTTTTTGTTTTCTCTGAAGATTTTTTTTCTAGATACTTATTTTACATAGAGGAAGGAAGCAGTCGGGAACGAAGGCAGACAGCAGGCAGGCGCACAGGCAGAGAGGAGAAGGAAGCATCCGCCACCCACATAGTGTTCACGTAGGTCCTTACCCCATTCCTGCCCGTGAACCCCAGTCCTCGGACCTCATGTGGATTATGCCTTCCAGAGCCACACACTTAACCGGTGAGGCACCAGGGCTCGACGTCTTTCTACATTTGTTTGTTTCTTTCTCTGTGTTGTTTTATTTTTCTTGGTTCGAGCTTGTTAATCTGTGAGGTGGTTCATGATGTGTGGAGTCACCCCTGATCCCTCACCTACTTTTACTTTTTCGTGGCCCTAGCGGGGCTGTGAGCAGCCTCCTGTTTCCTCAGATGCAGGTGGATTTGACAAGCTCTCTGGGGACTAAATCCAGAAGAGGTGTCGTCGGCTGGGCTGTGTGGTGTGTAGTGGCTGGATGCGCTCCCACACGCACCAGAACAGACTCGGTGGTCCAGACAGCTGCGTTTCCCCACTGAAGTCAGGACCCCCTCCAGCCAGAGCCGCTGGCTCTGTGAAGCCTGTGCAGGGCCCGGTGCGTGGCCCGGTGCGTGGCCCGCTTCATTTCACGCGCCCCGCGGCCGGTGGCAGTGCCCGCGAAGACAGCGGGTGCGCAGGCAGGCCCCTGCCAGCTGCCTGAGGTCGCTGCAGCCTTGCTGTCACCGAACTTAAAGAGTAAAAACACATTCAGACTGTGATCAGCAGCTGGATTTCTTTCATTGCTCCTCCTCCATCTTTACTTTTTTCTTTTTCTTTTTGGTTGTGGGTTTTATTTAGCCTGGAGAGAGATGTCTGTTCCATCAACTGGAAACCATTCTCTGGTAGTCTATAGCCATTGGCCTTCCAGCTTCACTTATAGTGATATTTGCACAAGTGATTCCGTGAATTAAAACTCTGACTTCTGCAACTTAGGCCCACATGAGCGCTTGTCCTCCCAGAGTTGTGAAGGGGCCGCAGCTGAGAGTTGGTTCCCGTGTTCTTTCTGGTGGATTAATGTCTGGCTGGCGCAGGGATGAGGTGCCTGCTGGTGCCCAGGAGGTGCTCACAGGTCTGGCAGCCATGGGAGAGCCACTTAACCTCTGAGCCCCAGCACCCGCCTCTCCCGACGAGGCATTTGCTGATGACAGTGTTCTAAGGCCGCAGTCACATCCTGGTGGGCAGAGGCAGAGTGGCCCGTGGGCAGGGCTGCTGGGGGGTGTCCAGGTCCGCCCACCCTGATTGTTTGGTGAGGCCAGGGCTCCATCTCCATGGTTCCAGCCATCACATGAACAGCAGGAGAGCCGGTGTTTTCATAGAATCCGGCCTTCGTGGCCCCTGCCTGCTGGACAGCGGGGTGACTGGGGCTCACAGGGGCGTTGGGCAGCGCAGAGATTCGGGAGGCACGTTTCTACGGCTGTTGTGTGGGCCACTGAGAGGCGTACTGAGAACCCGGTGCATGCGGTGTTGGGCCAGCGTCCCCAGAGGGGTGGTTCCGGGGGGGGTGCCCCAGGAGGGTGGTTCCGGGG
>RJWH01005804.1:0-28434 GCA_004363575.1 Solenodon paradoxus | reverse complement strand
TGGCGACAGGCTGCCCGCAGTGGCGTGTGCAGGGCTATAAATAGGTCATCACTCCTCAGAGGACAAGGGTGGAGGCTTAGCATGGTCCTGCCTTTGACCCAATGGGCGTTTCCGTGAATGCTCACTGTGGGCGTGTCAGTCGCATTTAGAGAAGTCTGCCCAGGAGACTGGAGCACGCAGACCACAGTTCTCAAGCAGCACTTTCAGATACTAACAAAAGCTAAATGAGAAATGAAGAAAATGCTCATATATTTTTCCTTCCACCTGAGAGGTGACGGTTTTCAGCTTAGGACCCAGTGATGTCAGATTTGGAATCAGTAATATTTACTTTGCCCATTTCTTCCGCTGATGGTGTCTTACTGACACATGGAATAATATTTGTGTGATCTTTTCAGGGTTGTCATCTAAAGTGGGTTCAGGCCCACCCTGATGGCTCAGGTGACTGGGGTGTGGACCACGTAAGGGCTCCAGGATCATGGGCAGCAGGGAGGTGATAAATATGAACAAAAAATAATGCTCCTTCCTCTTCTCCCTTCCTTATTGCCCGCCCTCCTTCATTCCTGCCTTCTTTTCTCTTTAAAAAATAAAAGTAAAGAGGGTTTAAAATCCATCATAATTGGAACTATCCTTTCCCCATAATGCCTGATCTTTATGACAGACACCAGGAATTAAAAACCAGCGTTGCCCAGGAGAAGACGCCGCGCTCACAGCCTCCTGGGTCCTGGCCTCGGCCTTCCTGAGCCCCCTGCACCGCCCGGGTCTTCTCCTTCAGTCTCGTGGCTGCCCTGCCGGGCTCTGAACAGCGGGAGTGAGGCCGGTGGGTGGGGGTGACCTGGAGGCCCCAGTGGCGCCGAGTGGCCCCAGGCTGCCGTGATCGAGCCCGCCGGGCACGGCGCGGGCCACGCTGAGGGTTGCCGGTGCTCAGTTCAGTCTGGGGGCAGCGCACCCACCTGTGTTAGCGGTGCCCACACTTTGTTTTCTCGGAGCGAGTTGATCGGTACCAAGGGGCAGGTGCTGTGGGATTAGGAGGAAAACTCAAGCAGCACTTAGAAAATGACCCTGGAAACTGCGAGGACACATGTTCTAGAAGGTTCGGTGGGTTTCCTGCCTTTCATCACAAAGCCGGAGTGAGCGACGTGCTGCCAGGCATGAGCGTGGATCCAACTTCTGTTTACGGAGAGAAAGGACTGTCTTGGAATCTGATTGTGACAAACACCTACTTAAGATGGTAGCATCGAGTCAGCCTGTTAGGTTTTCGTCAAGGAAGCTTCAGGGGCCAGGAAGAGGTCGGCGTCCTAAATACGTGAAAGTCTGTGTCCATCTGCCCCAATCCCTGGACTCTGAAGCAGCAGAAAGGGTGCGTCAGCCCAGGCCCTGGACGCAGGGGGACGTGAAGACGATGCCATGTCCCATGTCCTCACGGGGAGCTCCGTACGCCAACAGGGAGCTGTCCGGTCAGGGTGGAGAAGAGACAGCAGGAAGCCCGTTTCTCTGCTCTGGGCGCTGCCGTCCAGACAGCAGGTCCGAATGGCTTCACCCGAGAATCGGCAGCAAGAGAAGCCTCTGAGCCAGGAGGCCGCGGGCCCCGCCACGCTCACCCGCAGCTGCTGGGCAGGCTGCCGGCTGGTGCTCGCGGGGGGCGGCTTGTCCATTCAGTGCTGTTACTGTTAAGTCATCGCTTTTGTTAGAAAAAAACAGCAAAACAATGTGAGTCTTGCTTTGCAGCAGAAGGAACGTTATTTTGTTTGCTCAGCGACGGCGCAGTGGGAAACTGGCTTGTTACAAGCGTGCGTTGGAGGGGAGGAGGGAACCGGGACTCTGTGCTTGAACGTCGGCCTGAATGTGTCTCCACTCCTGACCCTGGAGCGCCCGCGGCACCCGCGCCTCACCTGCTGCCTTGAGAAGTGTGCTGTCGGTCGTGAGGCAGAGAAAGTGAAGGAACACGGTGTCTCTCAGGGAAACGTCTTTAAGATCTTTTTAACCTAAAGACAGAGCTGGCCGCCGACTGGCCTGAAAGCCCGAGTCTGGGTCTTCCCTGCAGCGCGTCGGCTGCGTGGGCGCCAGGCTGGACGGCTCTGCGCTGTGGCGGGGTCGCGTCACGCGTCACGCCCTCCAGCCTGCGGGCTTTGTCTTCCTGGCTGGAAAGGGCGCCTGTGGGTCGGCGAGGAAGGAGCGTCTGCTCAGCGCCGATCGGGAGGCGGCCGCGTTGCCAGTGGTGCGTCCTGCCTGAAGGGAGCGGGGGTGGCCGCGCCACTAGGCTGCGGGCAAGTGTGACTGTGGCCACCAGCCCCAGGACAGGCCTCCTGGCCTCAGTGTGGGGTGCCTGCCCGCTGGGAGAACCCAGTCTGGGCATGGCCCAGGTGCCCGTGCCCAGGGGTGCCTGTCCTGGGAGCCGGCCGGGTCAGAATCCGGTTGGAACAGCGAGGTCTGGGACCCTGGGGTGGAGCTGGTGGAAAGGAAGCTGATGGGCCGTCGGAGAGTCCCCAGTGGAGGCCCCGTGGCTGTGCCCGGGCTGGTTCCCGTGGCGCCTGTCCCGAGTGCTGGGGGAGCTGTCGCTGGTGTCGTTCCAGACCTGCCCCTGCAGACAGCATCTCTCCGGGCGCCGCTGCTCCTGAGTGCTGTTTGGGGTGCTCTCAGACAGCGCTCGCGGTGCCTGGAGACTTGGGGGTACCCGTGGGCCAGTTCTCCAGTCTCGTGCCCCTGCTCCCCATCCCCCAACCGTTCTTTTAAGCCTTGGAAGCAAAGAGTTGCGGGTTTTTTTAGAGGAGAGGTTCAGGGGCACCATTTGACCTGCCCCGGAGCCCGGACAGCACGTGCCCCTCACGCAGACCCTGGGATGGGGCCCCAGGTCAGAGCCGGCCCCTCGGCAGGAGGACAGCAGGAGTGAAGCAAGCCGGCAGGCGGCAGGAAGCGAGGGAGGAAGAAGCGTTTATTTTATTCGGTTACTCATCCTGGTGGTTTCCCTGCCCCAGCCCCGGTTCTTGAACCCGGGTCTGTGGACGTACGCGGGCTGCACCGTGTCAGACTAACCCACTCGGCCACCACGGCCCGCTGAAGTCAGGGTTTTAACCGTGTTTCATTAAGGGTCGTAATCATCTCCTAATATAGCGCAAACAGAAAATAAGTCTATCAACGCCGTCTTTGGCTGTCCTTAGACACCTGGCGTTTAAAGCAGACGGGGCGCGTCCTCTCCTGTCCCCACCATGCCCCTGCCTTGCCTGGGGGTGGCCTGGCCCCACAGGCCCGTGCACCTGCCCTCCAGGTGCAGCACGGGCTGCACCCGGATCCTGGGGGGATTCTGTGCTACGCGGAGGAGGAATCAGCACCGCTTCCCGCAGAGCGACCCTTGGATTTTACCTTTTCCCAGCGCCAGCGCGCCTGGTCTTCCCCTTCCAGCTTCCTTTGTGCTTCGTTGCCGTCTTCGCAGCAGACACTTTCAGAACTGGGGGGTTAAGACTCGGGGCTTTGGTGTGGTGGGGGCGGGGGCGCAACTGAATGAATCAGAAGCTGCCTCTGCCTGCCTGCTTCTTTCCTCTTAAAAATCTTCTTCTTAAAGAGAGTTGCCAGGCCACTTGCATTGCAGATGAGATTAGCCAGGAGACTGACGGCAGCGCAGGCCGCCTGGGGCGGGCCGACCTCGTGGGGACAGGCGCCCACCAGGGACTTAGCCAGTGTTTCTGGAGCCAGGCTGCAGGGCTGTCCGCATGGCGGCCCCGAGTCCCTTCGCAGTGGCGGCCCTGTGCTCGGGGAAGGCTCTGGAACCGTAAGAGGAGGCGGGGTTGTCCCTCCTGCAGGATGTCGCACGTCTCTTGCGGGACAGCTGCCGAGGGGGCCCCTGCTGCGCTGGACTGGTCTGGAAAGAGCTGGGACTGCAGGGCGCCCGCTGCTTCCCAAGTGCCAGAGTGCTTTGTGGGCACTTGACCTGGCGGTGCAGTGTCCTCCCGCACCCCGTGCGCTGTGCCCGCCGCCCCAGAGATGCCTGAAAACGAGGGTAGCACCAGCCCATGTGTGTCGGTCCCCGGGGGAGGTGGGGAGTGTCTTGGATCCTGGCCTGCGGGGGCTCTGGGCGCTCTCAGGGACGGGCTCCCCTGTACAGCTCTGAGACCTGAACGAAAGAACAGTCCGGCGGGGCTGCGGGGCGAGAGGAGGACGCAGAGGGTGCCTTAGCCCTGGAGGGGACGGCGGGGCCGGTTCCTCCTCTGATGGCTCATCCGGGGCAGTGCCATGCAAAAGGGACCTCCCGCAGCCTCTGGGTCGTCCTTCAAGGGCCTGTGCGGCGTGGGGCGAGCCTCGTGGGTGGGGCGAACCCCGTCGGACCCTGGCCAGCTCCCCCTACCCCACGCGGGCTTTCCTGGCTCCTGGTCCCTGTCATGCAGGGTGGCCGGGTGTGATGATTGGCCGCGGTGCCAGAGTGGACGCTGCAGGTCGTGTGCCGTCACCAGCCGCGGCGCCGACAGTGCAGTGAGGGCTGCCTTGGAGCAGGGTGGCCACCGCTCACGGAGGCTGGCCCCTGCCCCCCGTCCCGCGCCTGCCCCGTCCTGGCCGACTACACTCACCAACTCAAACCTCCTCCTTGCAGAGTACGGCGTCTGCGAGAACCTGCGGAAGCTGGAGATCACGGGCGTGTCCTGTCGCGATGTCTACGCCAAGCGTGAGTCCCTGTCCGCTTCTGTCCTTGCTTTGTCCCAGAGCCCCGGGTGCCCGGGGTGGAGGGGCGGCAGGCACAGGTGACACCCACACGCCAGCCGTGCAGGAGCAGCACCCAGGGCCCTCCTTCCTGGTGTCATTGTCACCTCGGTTGTCAGTCCATCACACAGAGGGCGGGGTTCCGGGCCCAGGCAGTGACCTGTGACTCAGAAAGGACTTTCAGTGCCCTTGAAGCCACCTCAGTGGTGCTGGGTTTCCACGTTCTTGGAGGCTTCTGCCTGTTCCTGCTGGGAGTCAGACCGGCCTGTTCCCGCTGCTGGCTTGTGCCCGGACGCCTGTGCTGTGGGACGTCCTCGAGCTGGCTGCTGGCCACCTCCCAGCCCTGGGGCTCCCGGGGGGCAGGCTCTGTGCTCTCAGCCCCCCACGGCCCCACCCGCCCAGGCAGAGCAGGTGTCCCGGGGCTCTGCAGGGAGATGAGGTGTGGCCAGGGGCTCCGTGCTGTTTTCCTATCCCCCGGGACATCTCTGCATTAGGACCCACTGGTTCGGGGCGTTTCTTGTTAGAACTCGCTCACTTAGAGAGGCCTCCGCAAGGGCTCTAAAACTTGCAGACTTTCCTTTATGGAGCCAGGCCACGCCGCCCAGCCTGTTCACCCCCGCCTGCCTCTGGGAGCCCTCGGAGATGGTGTGGTCCAGACCCCTGCAGGCCACCTCCCAGCCCCTGCTTTCCCTCCCCGAGGCCTCAGCTCCATCCCTACTCCCCACCGCCTGGCCCTGCCCGAAGGCTGCTGAGGATGCTCACTGCAGCATAGCCCCTCCTGGGGGCTTTGTTTTTCGTGGGCCGAGCCCTCATGTCTGGGGAAAACGCATGGCTCCTTTCTGTCCCCTTGGCCGTGGGCACAGAGCTGCTCCCGGCCAGCAGAGCCCACTTCCCGGCGGGAAGCCCTTTGCTCTCCTCCCCACCCTCCATCCTGGGGGGCTGTGGCCCCGCTCCACCTGTGGCTCATTGAGGCCTGGCCCCCGCTGGAGCCGAGGCACACACCACGTTGCTGGGGCCCACAGGTGACGGGACCCACAGGTGACGGGACCCCTGGGGCCGCGCTGTCCCCGCACACTGTGCATGTCTTACCTGCCACAGCTCCTTGAGTGTGCCAGGACGTTTGGTCTCACATGAAGACATTTCTCTTCCCAATCTGCCGAAAGCACTCAGTGTCGCTGCTGGTGGGCCTGTGACCCCAGGGGAGCAGAGCCGTGCGGGGAACTAACATCCCGCTCATCCCAGCTGTGGGCAGAAGGAACACTGGGCAGGTGGCGGCGGCTGCAGGGACAGAGTGGGCGTGGAGAGGGGATGGGGCAGGGCCACAGCCCGGTGACCACACGCACGCTGGCTGGTGTGGGGCCTCTGGCTGCTGACTCCTGGCCCTTTGAAACGGTGGTAACGCCCAGAGTGTAAGTCCCGCTCAGTCCCGCAGTGTCTCATCCGCTCCCAGCAAAACGTGTCGGTTTTGTTCTCCGCGAGGGGCTCGTCTCCGGGGGTGCTGAGGTTCACCCGGGCTGCTTAGCTTTTGGAGCAGGTGGTCGGAGAGCGTGGGCTGTGGGTCCTGGCCCAGGAGGCGGCCAGCCCGTGTGGGCTCAGGTGCGCGCAGGTCCGAGTGGGAGCCCAGCTAGTGCCGTCCACCGAAAACCACGTACAGGCCGCAGGCGGAGGCTGTGCGGGTGCCCCAACCGCTGCGATCCTGAGGGGCACAAGGGTCCCCCTGAACGCTCACCCCAAGCAGCGGTTGGCTCTGCTCTCCAGCTCTGAGGCGCCTGTGATGCTGGCGGCCCCGTGGGTTTGCGGCGTGAGCTCCCGTGAGCTGGCCCGCGGCTTGCCGGGGCCGGAGCGGGTGCGGTGCCTGGGGCCCTCCACGGCCAGGGCGCTGGCAGACCGTCCTGAGCCCTCCCTGCTGTGTCCGTTCGGTGTAAACCCCCGCGTGAAGTCAGGCCGATTCGCCACTCCTCCCTGATTGCGAGCACTTGGAGTGCAGAGATGTTACACCTGCCGTACGTACCTGCTGTGTGCCTTTGCGTGAGCACAGCCCTGCATGGGGCCCTGGCCTGGCCCCAGGCTCCTTCTGGGCTGTGCCCTCCCGGCCGCGGTCTCCGCTCTGCGCTGGCCAGGCCCTGGCTGTGGTGCCCGGCGGCACTCAGTCGGGTTTCCACAGGCGTGTGGTTTGCGATCCCGGGACCAGCGTCCGGCTACTGACACGCTGCAGAGTCGGGGACCGGCCGGAGCCCAACGCCTGCCCGTTCCGCTGTGGGATGCAGGGGTTTGCTTCTGGGCTCGGTCGTCAGGCACGTTGAATCACACGGGAATTAACGCCACGTACACGGACCACACTGGACGGAAGTGTGTGACAGATCCCTCGGCACGAACCCACGCCGCCGCGGCCTGCGCAGGTGCCGGAGGGGTTTCTAGCCACATCCCTTAGGAGATGCGCTCTGATTTGTAGCGCGTTAAACGGGTGGGAAGAGAGATTTCGGTTGTCCGGGACATTATGGCGCCCGCCTCACCAGACTCCCTCTAAGGGTCTGGAGCACAGGACACGGCGCCGTCGCCGCGGCCCATCTGTCCTGCAGGCGGCACTCACTGAGCTGGACACGGCATTGTCCCTGTCAGACTGGACTTAGCCGAAGTGTGCCGACCGCCCCTCTTACTCGGGACAGTCCTGGAGCAGAACCGGAGGCCGAGCCTGCTGTGGACGCTGCTCGCCTGCCTCGTGCGCATGCCTGAGCGGCCCTGGCGAGGCGCTGGCGCGGAGCAGCGGCGTGGTGGGGCGGTTTGGCGCCAGGGATTCTGCCGTCGTCCGGGCCTCGAGGCAGTTGCCTCTGCATCCTCAGACTGACCGGCCTTCCACCAGGCGTACGTGTTGTCTGCAGCCCCGGGCGGAGCCCTGACGCACGGGTTTGGAGCAGAGCGAGCAGCCCATCGGGTTGTGCTGCTGGGGATGGGCCGGCGCGGCTGAGCAGCGCAGGTGGAGGGCGCCTGGCCTCCAGCAGGAGCTTCTTGAGCACACAGCACGGCGCCAGCGTGGGATTGTGACTCCCCTGGGAGCCGGGACTGGAGTTGGGTGCGGGTGTGTTTTCGTCGTCCCCAGGGGCTGGACAGACGCTTTCCGTAGCTTGCAGAACCCGTCATGAGTCCAGGCTTGGCACCCAGCTGTGGGCTGCCTCCCGCGACATTGGCCTGGCCCCTTTGAGGCCTGTGTGAGTCACTAGCAGACTTCGTGGGGACAGTGCACTCGGCGTGGCCACATGTGGCTTTTGCTCTGACTCTGTGGACACAGGACCTCCACGGCCTGCTGGGCATCTCAGCACCACAGAGCGGTCGGGAGAGCTGTGGCAGCCTGGACACTGGCCCTCTTGGTCCCTAGCAGTGGCCCCAGAAGACAGCTGCACATGGTGTGACCTCTCGACCTGCCGATGCCTGCGGAGTGAGCTGGCTGCTCTGTGGACGGCCTGGTGCGCACCCCCAGAGAGTGCACAGCAGCCCGGCCGGCACTGGGCTTGTGGACTTGTCCCTCGCGTGGGGGCCCCGCCAGCGAGAGGGCATGGAGGAGGGTGGCGACCCGGAGAGGACTGACACCTCGGGAGCGGGTGAGCCCCTGGTGCAGCGGCAGGTCTGCGGTCCTCTAGCAGAGGGGCGGCGCACCCGTGGGGTGACGGGTTTGGGACGAGCAGCAGAGCCCGGCGCAGACCGAGTGCGTGTTTTCTCCCACGTTCCACGGGGTTTCAGCGTGCAGAGACGTTAGGAGACCTGTCTCGCGAGTGCCCACTGGCGTCCCGCCCACGGCAGACCCCGGCTGGCACGCACGGCTGTCCCTCCACCTGCGATGGCCCCTCTGCAGTCATGCCGGCCCTCCCCGTTCCCTGGCTGCACGTCGGCTGAACCCGGCCCGTACGGACACGGCCCCCTCGCGGAGGCCCTCGTGTGCTGGCTGCCGAGGCCCCGTTGGAAGCACGAGCTCGCTCTTTGGCCAGGCCTCTGCTTGCCGCGGGCCCCCCATGTTGAAGTCGGGGACCTATGGTCACGCCGTGCCAGTCTGCGCCGTCTGCGCTGGCCGCTGGCGGGGCCTCGGGCGAGCAGCTTTTCTGTGTTGAAGAAAGGAGTGAGGGGGAGCAGGAGCCTGCAGCGTGGAGGCCTATGGGCCGAGGTCTGGTCGGCAGGCGGCCGACCCGCGTGGTTCTGTCCCTACGCCCTGCAGGCACCGAGCCGGAGCGGGGAGCCAGCTGCCCCTGCGTCAGGCTGAGGAGCCCGGAGGCCCAGCCCCAGGCAGCAGGGGAGGCGGCCCCCACCCGCAGGAGTGTGTCCTGTTCTCTTCCCACCTTTGACTGACTGACAGTCCCCACGGGCAGCCTGCGCTGCCCCACCCTGGCTTAATGTGTGCTCCACGTGTGCAGGACACTGAGCCCGCGTGCGGGCGCCGCCGGCCTGGGGAGGGCAAACGCAGTGCCGCCCGCTGCCCCGTCTGCTGCCGCCCTCAGAGCTCCGCACAGGATGGTCGTGTGTGCGCTTGTGCCCCACTCTCACTGCACACGCAGCGGGTGTGGGTGAAGACGCCTCCAGAGGGTGAGGCTGCGGGTCATCGTGTGGGGTTCGGGCGATGCTGACTCTTCCTCCCAAGCATCTTGGGGAGCGTCTGTGTCGCAGTGGCCATCGGGGCACCCGTCGCAGTCTGCAGCGTGCCCGCGGGGCGTCCGCCCTGTTAGAGAGCTGCACGCCGGGTCCCGCCGCCCCGTCTCCCTAGCCCGTGTTGCCGGTCACGCGGGCTCGGTTCCGATCCCCGCTGTGTCTGTCGGTGTTCCCCGCAAGCTGCGTGGGCCTGGCCCCTCGAGCCCGCACGCGGCCTCATGTCTGCCCTGTCGCCTGCAGTGCTGCACCGGTACAGACACATCCTGGGGCTGTGGCAGCCGGACATCGGGCCGTACGGCGGACTGCTGAACGTGGTGGTGAGTGTCGACGCCCGTCTGGGGCTCCCGGCGCCCCAGAGCGCCAGCACAGGTGGCGGCCGGCTTCCATAATGTTTACTGCTCTCTAGTGTCACCTCACTTGTCCCCCAGCCCCCGCGGGGCCCCCTTCAGAACTAAGGCGCCGCTCGCCGTCTTGGGTTCTAGCTTTGTTTTCTATTTTTCAAGAAATGTAAGGCGTCCCCACATTACTGAGGGGGAACGGGCAAGGGTGAGAGGCAGTGTCGTGGGCCCCCACGTGCCCGTGCGTGGTGAATGCGCCGCCAGCAGCCCCGGTTCAGTCTTTCTGGTGTTTCGTGGAAGTTCTCAGCAGGCCGCGGTGCGCTGCTCGGCCCCGGCACAGAGGTCTGCTCGGCCTCGCCTCCCGCTGCAGGTGGACGGCCTCTTCATTATCGGCTGGATGTACCTGCCCCCGCACGACCCCCATGTGGACGACCCCATGCGCTTCAAGCCGCTGTTCAGGATCCGCCTGCTGGAGCGGACGTCGGCCACAGTGGAGTGCATGTATGGCCACCGCGGGCCCCACCACGGCCACATCCAGGTGCGCGCCCAGGCCGGTGCAGGTGGAAGCCAGTTCCCCCCGCGGCCCGCCTGCCCCTTCCTGCCCGAGGGCGTGGCCGGGGCGGGCTGCTCGCGTGCTGCCAGCTGGTGCGGGCGCGGCTGGGGGTCCGGGCTGTGCCCAGGAGTGGGCGCGGCCGGGCGCTGTGCTGACTCTCTGCCCCTGTGCCGTGACGCTCAGGTTGTGAAGAAGGACGAGTTTTCCACCAAGTGCAACCAGACGGAGCACCACAGGATGTCGGGCGGGAGGCAGGAGGTGAGTGTCCTGGGCGCACGTGGGCAGGGCGGGCGCAGCAGGGAGCCGCGCAGCACGCGGGGCCCTGGGCCCAAGTCTGCGGCTGTGGCGCATGACAGACGCGTGCCCGTGTCAGACGCTGCGCTCGTGGGCTCGTGCTGTCTCGTAGACAGCAGACAGCACAGGTGAACAGGTGTTCCCAAGAGCAGAGTCTCCAGCTTTGAGGGCTTAGAAAGGCCACGCCGTCTGTCTGCACGTGCGCTCTGACCGGGCGCTCGGCTCCGCCTGGGCTCGCCGCTTTCCGCATGGAGCGGCCGCCCTCCAGGAGACCCTGAAGTGAGGCTGGCACGAGGGCTGCGTGGCGTGCGGTCCGCCTCTGCAGGACTCGCTCGTCTCTCCTCGGGCGGCTGGGCGGCCCCGGGGGCTCCGCATCTCCTTTTAGCAAGGGAGCCCTGAGACACAGGACCGTTCACTTTGATTTCTTCAGGAAAACGTGCCGGCAGGAATGTAGGCGAGCAGGCAGGCAGGAAGAGAGGAGGGAAAAGCATTTCTTTAGTTCATCTTGGTGGTTCATCCCAGGCCGAGATGCGAACCCGGGTCCTTGGGATGGATGTGGACTGTGCTCGGCCAGAGGTGGGGGCCTAACCACTCCTCCACCAGGGCGCTCCCATTTTCATCTTTTGATTTAAGGTTTGTTTTTATCCTGGGAATATTTTAATTTCATTTTTATATAGTCGTGTGTTTTTAGTTTGCTGTCAGCTCAAAACCCCTTCCATGTGTTTACGAAGAAGCTCCCGCTCTTACCTTTCACGCTCCCTGTCTGGTGCTGTGGTTGTTTTGCGGTCACTGGGAGGTCAGCACGGGGCCGTGGCGGGATTTCCTCCACTGATTGAAACGCTGACCTAACCACGTGCGTCTGAGTCTGACTCGGTTCTGACCCCTGCGGCGCCCTCACCGTCAGGTTCTCACAGGGGGGACCGGACAGCCATCCTCCTGCTGTCCCGGCTCTGGCAGTGTGCACTCGGCCTTGCTTTCACGGGAGTCCCGCTGCAGCTGGGCCGGTGCGGCGCCCCCCGCCTGCCCTCGTCCCGTCTCCGGCTGCTGCTCTGGGGAAGAAGCGGTTTGCTCTGTGCTCCCCGGTGCTCCTGGCCCGCGTTTGACTGGATTTGTGTAAGACTTTTGGGCGTCGCAGTCTGTGTTAGCAGTGTCTTCGGCTGCCGTTTTCTAGAAGTGGCGAGCCTGTCTCTCCTCTCTGCAGGCCTCGCAGTAATTTAAAGTGCAGGCTCGGGACTTCTGTCTGGCGAGGAGAGGGGCCGAGGTGGGAGGTGCTGGTGCCCCAGCGCAACGGCTGCCCTTCCCGGAGGCATGAGGCTGGCCCAGTGGCCGCCCCTGCCCATGCCGCCCGCGGCGAGGGGTTCTCTTGTAGACTCGTGTGTCGGCCAGAAGCGCCCTCACTGTCTCGCCGAGGCCTCCAGACGGAGAGCAGCTCCTGCTTTGGGGAGGGCGGGTGTCGCCGGGGGACTTGGGGTTTGCTCTGGTCCCCTTGTGTACTGGGGGTGCCGTTGGGGTGTCTCACCTCTCCAAGCTGGACCTCTGTCCACAGGCACCATCTCCCGGCCACCACAGGACGAGGATGTGGAATATCTGTGCGGAGCGCACCCGGGGTCAGCACGACGGTCCTCTTGCGTGTCACGGCCACGCTTCTCCGTGTGTTGGCGTGGCATGCGAGATGCTGTTGTCACCAGTGCACCAGCGGTCTGTCCGACCTTCTGTGCAGTGGACACGTAGTGACCACTCGGAGGCTGCCGCGCGGCATAGCCTGGCGACGCACTGTCGTGACTTCGAGGGCCCGACTCTGATTCACTTTCCATTTCATCGGATGTTGATCTGCTCGGTTTTTCTAGGGCCTTTTTTCCATGAGTTCAGTCCTTCCTTACGTGGAAGCTTGTGATTTCTTAAGCTTGTAAATTTATGCTTATTGTTTTCTGTGGCCTGAAGACCTTTCCCTGACGCACGTCGTGATGATCGCACTCTCTCCGGAAACTGGCTTTGGGTCTGCGCGCCGTCTCTTGCGTGGCGGGAGATGGGGCCGTGGACGTCCGTTCCGATGCCTCAGCTGAAAGCCAGCTGACTGCTCAGTGCGCCTCTCTGAGCTCTGCTGCCCCGTGGCCGCTTCTCGGACGTCCGGTCTGTGCCTCCGACGGTCGCTGAGTGTTGTGGAAGTCAGAGAAGGCCCAGCGTGCGTCCTCAGCTTCCGTCTTTCTTTCATGAGATTTCTTTGGCTGTTCTGGTTCTTTCACGTTTAAATCTACTGAGGGAGCCGTGCATTACGACGTTTCGTGGGTGTAAGGTGCGTCACTGTGGATCCGCACTGCACATAATACGCTGTGTCCAGTCATTCCCTTCATTTCCGCAGGGGCCTCCCAGTCACTGTCGTTTTGGGGCAGAAACTGGTGGGAGGATGGCGGGCACCCACTGCCGCCGAGTCTCTGGGCCACGCGATTCAGGGACGCTCTTTGCCATAGTCTGGGCAGAAACTTTTTCAAACAGACAGGTTGTGTCCTTTTTTTTTGTAAATTGCTGTTGCTTCTGGAAGTAGAATTAATTCTAGACAATCATCAGAAACACTGTACTGAGTTGGGGACCAGAGCTGTGGGCCGGTTACGCTGTTTGTGCAGCATCAAACCGTCAGGCACTGAACACCGTTTGCGTCGCTTGTTCTGTGAAGACCTGGCTCCAGGGTGTGGCGCTGCGGACAAGCGCCACAGCTGTGTGCCAGGTGTCCGTCCGCGCGCGTACGCGGGGCGGGCGTGTCGTGGCGTCTCCTGACCGCGGTTCTTTTGGAAGGAGTTCCGCACGTGGCTGCGGGAGGAGTGGGGCCGCACCCTGGAGGACATCTTCAACGAGCACATGCAGGAGCTCATCCTGATGAAGTTCATCTACACCAGCCAGTACGAGTGAGTCCCGCCGCCGCCCGCCGCCCACCGCGCTGGCCGCAGGCCCTGGGGTCAGCCTGTAGCTGCTCCCGCCGCCCCGCCGCCCCGCCCCGCCCGTGCTGCCGCCCCGCCCTCACCGCTCGCTCCCCTGCAGCAACTGCTTGACCTACCGCCGCATCTACCTCCCGCCCAGCCACCCCGACGACCTCATCCGGCCCGGCCTCTTCAAAGGCACCTACGGCAGCCACGGCCTGGAGCTCGTCATGCTCAGCTTCCACGGGAAGCTCGCCAGGGGCACCAAGATCACGGTGAGCGCAGGCCAGGGGACTGGTGAGCGGGGCCCCGCTTTTCCAGGGGCGCCCACGGCCTGCCCGCCAGTCGGCGCGCGGGCCTGCGGGTTCTCGGGCCTGCCTCGAGGAGTCGGGCGCGCCCGGGATGGGCAGACGGCTGTGGGCGGCGTGCCGGCCACCCTGCGGCCTGACCCTGCCAGGGGCCCGCGGGCCCTCCCCGGGCCGTCCCACAGCCGTTGCTGGGCTGCGTCCGGGAGGTGGCTCCCTGGGGCCCCGCACGCTCTGCTCCAGGGGCGCTGCCCCAGCAGAGGCAGAACCGCGGGGCGCGTGCCCTCTGAACCCCGCTGACCGCCGCCTGCCGCCCTCAGGGAGACCCCAACATCCCCGCTGGGCAGCAGACGGTAGAGATTGAGCTCACGCACCGCATCCAGCTGCCCGGCGTGGAGAGCCTGCGCAACTTCAGCGAGCTGTCGCGCGTCGTCCTGGAGGTGCACGAGCAGGTGCGCCAGGAGCAGCAGGGCCAGTCCCAGGACAGTGTGCGGCCACCTGCTGAGCAGGGTCCCGAGCCCGGGGCCGAAGAGGCCGAGTCAGCGCAGCCCGGGGAGGGCCAGCCGTTCGTGCTGCCTGTGGGCGTGAGCTCGAGGAACGAGGACTACCCCCGCACCTGCCGGACGTGGTAGGGCTCAGGGCCCCTCGCGGGCGGTGCGGCCTGGCTGCCCGTCTGCTTGGCGCCTCTGTGACGGCTCAGACCCGAGCAGGTGGGCTGTGTCCTGGGCCTGGGCCTTCGGGAGCTTGTTAGAACGGCCGGGCTGGAAGCCCCGCCCATGGTCCTCCTGCCAGCGCAGTAGAAGGTGACAAGGTGGATGCAGGACCCTTGAGGGCAGGCTCAGAGGCAGCCGTTCTGTGGGAAGGCCGTCGGGTCTCTGTCGTCTCCTGGGAGCGGGAACGCCTCTCCGTGGCTCTGCCCCTCACGTTGGCTGCTGAAGCAAAGCCCAGCCCGGCCGTGTGTCGGGGTCCCTGACGTAGGGCGACCGTCTGTTCCCTGGCCTGTGTCCTCACTGGTTCCGGGCTGCAGGCCTTTTCCGGCCCAGCCCACCCTCTTGGCACGTTTTACGTGTTCGTGCCTCGGTGTGGCGGGGGCAGAGGAGGGTCCGGGAGACTGGGTGACTGCAGTTGACCCGCTGTGGGCCCTGCGAGAGCTGCCTCGAGCCCCGTCCCTCCATTCAGGCAACGCAGGACGTGGAGTGGCGCGGCGGGGAGGCCCGCTGGTGTCGCTGCGCCGGGGCCAGGGTGCTGTCCGGTGGGCGGGTGGGCTGGGCTGGCACCTGCCGCGGCCCTCACTGCCCTTCCTTGCTCTCGCTCAGCTTCTACAGCACGGGCCTCATTGCTGGCCACGGCTTCACCAGCCCCAAGCGCACGCCTGGCGTCTTCGTCCTGTTCGACGAGGACCGCTTCGGCTTCATCTGGCTGGAGCTCAAGTCTTTCAGCTTGTACAGCAGGGTCCAGGCTGCCTTCCGGAACGCGGATGCGCCGTCCCCGCAGGCCTTTGAAGACATGCTCCGGAGCCTCCAATCCCTCACCTCCTGAGGTCCCGTGCCTCCCGCTCTGGGCCAGCCGCCGGGGCCCGCCTGCACGCGGAGACGCGCCTCTGACAGCCGCCTCCCCGACGCCGTCCGCCTCGCGCACCTCGCCTGCGGCCTTGCCAGCAGCCGCCAGACTGATGAGCGCTCCCGGGACCCGGAGCCGGCGACCCTGTGCAGCCCTGCAGGCTCCGCAGATGCCGGGCTGCGGGCTGGCCTTGACCTCTGCATCACGGAGCCACAGAGCCCTCTCGCAGGCCAGGCAGGCGGGGCATTGCGGCCGGTGTGGCCGGAGCCCCCAGGGAGCGGAGTGATGGGATGGGGACCCTGGATGGGCCTGTGTCTCATGAGCCTCTTGGATTTGAACAGACGAGTCTCCCCGCCGCTCTGTGTGAGGCGGTCAGTGGGGCTCCCGGGGCCCCGGCCTGTCCTCTCCAGCCACGGCTGCTTCCCCGCACGCTGTGCCAGACCGTCCCAGAGCCGCTCGTCCCAGAGTGTCCGAAGCCTGCGCTGCGGCGTCCACGCAGGTGCTGTCCGGGGGCACGGCATCGCAGCGTTTGCACAGCCCGACTTTCAAGCCTTTGCAGCTGAGGGCAGCTTTCTAGAAGAGTCAGGCCAGGCGGCCGCACACATGGGAGCAGGACCCCGGGACCCTCCAGCGAGGAGACGCTGAGCCTGCCGCTCTGCCGGTTGTGTCCAGGCCTCCAGGAGCCGACGGCGGTCGGGGTGGCTTTGCCCCTCTGCTGCGTGTCCTTGTTGGGTGGGCGACACCAGGCGCAGGCTGGGCCGGGGCAGGACAGCACTGCAGTGTCTCTGTGTGAGCGGCCTGTGTGTCCCTGAAACATGTCCTCCGCTTTCCTGATCATCTCTCCCGACTGGCCTTTTTAAAATAAAGTCTCACCGTTGCCCTGGCTTCAGTGCACTTGAACTTCTTTGCTTCCCGGAACCGTGCAGGTGATGAGCTCTGGAGCCCAGACCCAGATGGCAGATGGCCCCCAGCGGAGGGCCGGCGGGGTGGGGCCCTGCGCCCAGGGGCACGCCTGCTCTGCCCAAGGTCCCGGCAGCTCCTTCCAGCAGGACCTGCCCTCTGCCTCTCTCGGGTCTGAGCCCCAAAACCTTTACCCCACTTCCCTGGTCAGCGTGGTGGGCCCTGAAGGGTGAGCCTCGGAGGGGCTGTGGGGGGCCGGGCTGGGAGGGGCGGGGCTGCAGGCCAGCGGGAGCTGGATTTCCCGCCGGGGACACTTCGCAGCCTGGTGTTGGCACGTCCAGTCTGATTTGCTTTCTAGGCGGCCCGGCCAGCAGGCAGTTCCTGCAGCCTCCCTTGGACCTGGTGCTGTGTGGCCCCGGCCCCCACTGGTGCCCTGAGGGAGGGGCCGCAGGGACCTGGGTCAGGGGAAGGCAAGGCGGGCTTGTCTGTTTTGAGACCTGGGGACGGGCCAGGGCTGTGCTCTGCGCTAGCTCTCATGCCAGGACCGCTGCCCGTTTGTACAAGTGTGACGTTAAAATGCAAAGTTATGGTGCACCCTGGTGGCTCAGCGGTTTAGCCTGCAGATGCAGCCCACATCAGTCTCTAGGACTCGGGTTCGTGTCCCGGGTCCAGGGGAACAAGCTAGATGAACAACTAAATAAAATCAATGTTTCTTCTTCTCGCCCTGCCTGCCTGCCTGCTCGCCTTCATTCCTGCTGCACCTCTCCGTTAAAAAAAGAATTCGAAACTTCACGTGCAGACTGAACGCCTCACGTTCCCATCTCGCTGTCCCAGAAACGCCATTGCTGACTTGTCCTCTGGAGATGCAACCACGGATGTCACCACTCCAGGGGCTGGGAGGTTGGGGCCACTGGCAGCTGGCGCGCAGCGGGGTGCCGTGTTGAGTTGTGGCTCGGGCTGACCCTGGCAGAACCCGACCGCAGTGGCCACCCTCGGGCTCCTACCCTGGGCTGCAGGTGGGCAGGGCCTGCAGGCTGTGACCACAACTTTGCCGTGGGGGCCGAGCAGCAGACGCGCTAGCTGTCCAGCCACTGCGGCGGAGCGAGCTGGGTGGACGCTTCCCTTCACTTAGGATCAAAGCCCTCCGTGGGGGGCGGGAGCAGGCACCCTGCCCGCTCTGTGTGGCGCCGGCCCTGTTTAAGCCTCTTCCCCGACAGTGGCTGCCTGTCTGCTGGGGACAGCACGGCACGGGGCGGCCCGTCTCCTGCCCTTGTGGGCACCAGGCTTCTGTCCAACCCCAAGGCACTGTGTCCCCCCTCCTCTGGGGGTCCCCCCTCCATCTGGGGGTCTGTCCCCCGGCCAGGGGTCACTCGGCGCTGCTGTCCGGGGCACCGCACGTGCTTCCTCCCGCAGGAGGCTCTGTCTGGGTGGAGTGCCACCCGG
Organism: Solenodon paradoxus; assembly: GCA_004363575.1. Taxonomy (NCBI): domain Eukaryota; kingdom Metazoa; phylum Chordata; class Mammalia; order Eulipotyphla; family Solenodontidae; genus Solenodon; species Solenodon paradoxus. The sequence goes on along the minus strand of RJWH01005804.1, from coordinate 10,811 downwards.
CGGAGCCCTTGCCCAGCCTCGCGCCCTCCCTGTGAGCTGGTCTTCACAGCTCGCCCTCTAGTGGGGATGTCGGGGCCCCGCGCACGTCCCCGGCCAGCAGAGAAGGCCGTGGCCCTGAGAGCCCGACGGTCCCTTCAGTGTCATTAGGACGCCCGTGGCCGCAGTTTCCTCTTTTCAGCTGTTAGGTTTCTCAGTTCAGCTGGTGGTGCCTCTCTGGTGTCTGAGCTGCCCCTTGTCCCTTCCCCTCGCAACAAGCGCCCCGTCTCCCAGGTTGGCAGCGGAGCCTGCACTTGACTTCTGTCCTCAGGGATGCAGCAGACGTGTCGGTGCCTGGAGTGGCAGTCCTGACACGTGGTCCCCAGGCAGCACCATGTGTGGTGGCCGGGCGGCCGTGGGGACATGGCCTTCTGTAGGTCACTGTCTCCTTGCTCCGGGACTGCAGGGCTTTCGATGCTGTGATGAGACCTGCCACTTGGTGGGACCGGCCCTTGGTGGCAGCGACCGACTCTTTCCCAGTGACAGCAGTGCCCCCCACCCTGCGGGGCTCCCTGGCTCCTAACTGGGGGCTAAGACCCCTTTGAGTGGATGGGAGGCCCTTTTCTTTTCTCTAAAAAGAGGGTCGCATCTTGTGGGTGATGATAGGAGGCGCCTAAAACATGGCAGAAAGACAAGGCTCCATCCCGCCTCCGGGCCTTTGCAAACCTGGCATCTGGCGTCCGGCTGCATGGCCTCCCCGTCCGCCCGTCTGCCTGGGCTTGTTGCAGAGCTCTCGTCGGGCCTGCTTCTGAGGGCTGCTGTCACCACGTGCGGGAGTGATAAGGACTCGGCTGTCCCTCTGGCACGGGGACAGGTGTACCAGGTCCCATGATGGTCTGCGGGCCCTCCAGGCTGTGAGGACACCGGGTCCGCAAGTGTTTATCCGGGAGTGGCCGGGCATGGGAGGGGCAGCATTTGGCCCAGAACTGGTCGGTTTGCAGGCTCAGCTCGGGCACTTCCCCGGCCTGGCTCCCTGTCCACCCTGGACACAGGTCATGCTCTCTGATGATCAGAGTCGTGGTCAGGCAGCCATCTGCAGGTGAGCTGGGGGGCTCTCAGGTGCCGGCCACGCCCGCCTCAGAGGTCCCCTGCTTCTCCGGTCCCCTCGAGCCAGGCTGACTAGTGGCCTCTGATCTGGTGTCCACCTTGGCAGGGCTGCCACCCCTCAGCGTGCTCCTCAGCACATCCTCTAGGGCCCCTGCAGCAGGCTGGCCTGGTGCAAGTCCCCGGGCTCTCTGCCGGGCCCCTGACCCTGACCTGACCTCTGGGGACCCCCACACCGCCCCTGCTTGCGCTGCCTGGGGCTTCGTGAAGAGAAGCCCTGCAGAGGGACTGGGGGCCGCGGACCTCTGGTACGGCTTCTCTCAGAGGCAGTGAGTCACCGCTGCTGGAAGTGGGGAGGAGAGGGACAGCGCAGCGGGAACTGGGGTCCGCCACACTTGCGCGCTGCCGGCTGGGACGTGCGGCCGCCGCTGTGCCGGGTGCGCACATCTCCCTCTGGCTTGTCTGAACTCTGCACACTTCCTGCGGGGCTGGTGTCACTATTTCAGCTGCGACCCAGGTGACAGACCTGACGCCGCTGCGAGCAGAACAGGACGCAGGCGAGGCCCTGGACGGCCCGGCCACTCGGAACAGAGCACAGAGCAGGAGCGGGCGGGGCTCCTCCGGGTCTGGCTTCCAGGTCACGGCGTCGCGGGCTGCGCGGGTGTGTTCGCGTTTTCCTTCACCGGGTTCCTCTGTGAACAGGCTGAAGTTCTTTGCAAGGCTTCTCTCCTGCGACGGCCTCGGGCCACTTCGGGGGCAGCTGTTCGCAAAGTGGCAGCGCGGTCTTCTCCCTCCTCTGGGGGCCCCACGGACGACCGCTGCGTCATCAGCTTTTCTGCTGTGTTTTTGTGAATCCAGCCGGCTTCCCCCCGCTCGACCCCGTGACTGTGTTCGTTTCCCGCCGCTGGATGAGGCGAGGGTTCCAGATGCCACCTCAACAACTGGGCGTCGTCCGTCTTTTTAACGTTCGTCATTCTCGGTGGGGACGGGGGTGGGGATGCGCTCTTCTTGACACCGAACTGCACCCATGTTCCGGGGGGTCAGGAGAGAGTGGCTGCAGGGAGGCTGAGCATCCGGAGGCGGGCAGGAAGGCTGTGAATGACACGCAGAGCTAGATTCCTGGAGGATTGTGTCATTAGCTACTAGGACACCAGGGATGACATTATTCACACACACACGGACAGACACGCACTCATGTGCACGCACGCACAGCGGGGGCTGAAATGTTCGGCCCTACTATGTGCCTCTGCAGGCCGCACGGGTGCTGTCACAGACGGTCAGCCCTGCTGTGGGTCCTGACCTTGGCGGTTAAATAAGAGGCCACGAATGTGAGCGGCGCCGGCGGCGCGCTGCTCCTTGGCTCAGAGAGCCCTCTGGGTGCTGTCCCGTCCGGCAGCGCTGGGTTTGCTTGTGACGGTCCAGGCGAGCGTCAGTGCTGAGAGATAAAGGCTGTGTGCGGAGACTGAAAAGTGGGACAACTCGTTTCCAAGAAATGCCACTTGGGCTGCGACAGACAAGGCTGGGGAGGTGGGACACTCTGGCTCTCGGAGCACCGTGCGCGTGGCTTCAGTCACCGCCCAGCACCCAGGAGGGTGGGAGCTGGACGGTCCGCCAACCCCACGGGCCGCTCGTGTCCCACTGCCCTCAGGCCTAGGCGGCTCAGGAAAGGTTTTTCTCCACTAGTCCCCATCTGGGGCAGCAGGGTGACTGATTCAGCCAATGAAATGCGGCGCCCAGAGATGGTCAGTCGCAGGGTGGCAGGTGCCCACCGCCCCTCTCTTTCCAGGGCTCAGGGACCCCAGCCCAGGCCCTCTGTGGTCATGCAGTCGTTGGAGATGGTGAGTGGTGGCCAGGGAGGCGGGCCGGCGGGGGTCTGGCCAGCGGGGAGGAGGGTCAGCGGGGTCCGGCCAGCGGGGTCTGGCCAGCGGGGTTCTGCCAGCGGGGTCTGAACAGTGCGGGGACTGCGCTGGAAGTGCCGGCGTGCACGGCGTCGCCTCTGCTCTGCCCCGCCCCGCCCCTGACGCGGACCCCAGACGCCGGCCAATCGGCCGCCGCTAAGCGCACGCGCCTAGAAGGCAGCAGGTGATTGGCTGCTCCAGGGCCAGTTGGCGGCCGCTCGGGCGGGGCGGTCGCCGTGGAGCTGGCGGCTCTTGCTGCGGCTTCGGCGGCCCTTGGGGACCGTAGGTGCGTCCTGGGCACTGTCCGCCCGGCCTGTGGCACCTCTGTGGGTCCCACGAACTGGGGGCCCCGAGTCACCCGGGCCCGAGTCCCGCCGCACCAGCAGGTCCACGCACGTCGCAGGGCAGGCGGCTGTGCACGGAGAAGGCGCCGTGCGCTGCTCGTCGCCGCCCAGGGGCCGCCGGGCCGCCGCCTGCGTGCTGGCCTCCTCCGGGCCGCCCCCGACCTTGCAGGCCGCGAAGGCGCTCGCCTCCCACAAACGCAGAGTCCAGAGTGGTGACATCGGCCGGCTTGGGTGGTGACACCGTTCTGAGCCAGCCGAGGCCGGCGGGGCCCTTCCAGCCTGGCAGTGAGGGGTCTGGCGGGAACTCGGGCGGCCCCGCCGGCAACCACGGCCGGGCGTTAGGGTGGTCGGCACACAGCCCGGGGCCACCGCGGTTACAAGGACGGACGTTCGCTCCTGTCCCCGGAGACGCGCCTGACCACGTCCTGGGGACTTGTTGGGGGGAGGAAGAATCAGACGCAGGCTGTGGGGCCCCAGATGCTGGCCAGGCTCTCACAGGAGCGGCTCGCGTTCAAAGCGCAGTTTCCTCAAATCAGGGGGGTCCAGTGAGCAGCTGGGCGTCTGCCAGAGTCGCAGGTGTTACAGTCCGCACGCCCACGTCCTGGGAAAGTCCTCCAGTCGCAAGGCTCCCTCTTTCCCAAAAGGCCGTGCGCCCACTTAGCCGGCATATCCCTGAGGCCCTGGGGGAAGGCGGGGTTCTGCCTGCCTGACGTTCCGGCCCGACGTTAGCACCACTGTTTCTGACACCAGTCCCCGGCTCTCAGACTCACCGGGTCTCAAGGCCGCCAGCTCAGAGACGGCTGGCGCAGCCTCACCCTAGCACCCTGGCCCCGTTTGCACAGAACCTGGGACTTTCTAAACCCGTGTGTTTCCCCTAGGAAGAGCCCATTTCAAAGCTTTGGTAAAGAAATGTGCCTCGCAGGCTGCTTGGTAAGGAGGGGAACCCTCGACCACTTTGCCCCATCCCTACCTGCCCCTGACGGGGTGGATGAGTCTCGGGAGAGGATGTGTCCATGGCGGCAGGGGCCATCACGAGGCCCTAAAATCTCATCGTGGGGTCAGCCACGGGGGCCTGGGAGAGCAGCGCTGTCCCCACTGCGTCCCTGGGCCCCCAGAGGGGGACTCCTCTGCATCCTGCTCCTGAGGGGAGCGAGGGACCCGTGGACAGGCGGAGCCTTTGTCAGCATGAAGTGCTCTTGGGTTGACGCACATCACCCCAAAGAGCCCAGCCTCGTCCTGGCCTGTGCTTCCCCTTCTCAGTCGGGAGCCCAGACTTGCCCCCAGTAAGGGCCAGTGAGTGGTCCCCAGGCTCCGCACGACTTCGAGGACCAGCCACGGCGATCTGCCCTTTTCTGAGCTGTGGTACCAGTGGCGTCCCCTCCTGTCCCGGACGCTCTGCTTCCATCCAGCCCTGCTCCTCGGAAGCTTGATTTCCCATCCCAGAGAGTCCCGGGCTCACATCGCAAGTGCGGCCCCGCTTTCCTGTCTTCTCTGCCCCCTGCTCAGATGTGCCCCATCTCCAGCACCGTCCCCAGCACTGTCCACCGAGACCTCATCTGCTGTGAGTGCCAGGCCAAGTTCGGGGGCCGCTTGCCAGTGCCCAGGGCTGAGGTGATGCTGCCTTACTGGGTCCATCTGTCCCTGAGACCCTGCAAGCAGGTAGGTTGCTTGAGCCCGGGCCCCGGGAGAGCTGAGGGACCAGCTCCCCTTGGAATCGCACGTCACACGAAAGCTGTTCTAAATTCCTGGAGATGGCCTGTGTTTCCTTCGTACGCAGACTGGAAGCCAATTGCGCAGACAGGGTTGGCAGGTGGAAACTAAGCCTTTGTAAAGTATACTGCCCAGAGGTCTTGAGTGTCACAGGTGAGACCACGCCAGAGCTGGGACAGTGTCCACCGTAGACCAGCGGGACGCGCTGTGTCGTCTGCGGGTGGGCAGGCCGGGTCTTGTCAAACGGGGGTCGGAAGAGGGCCAGGGGCTTATCTGGGCACAGGGCCCTCAGCAGATCAGGTCTGGCTCTGAGACCGCGGTCTCCCCAGGACACGTGCGGCCGGGCGTCGGGGAGCAGGCGCCGTGGCGGGAGGGCGCCGGCCGCTCAGCTGACTGCTCAGCCCTCTCGGGCTGTCCGTCCTGGTCTACAGCCCAGGAGCTTTAGAGCCGCGGGTCTGGGCTGCCGCCCGCTGCCTGCCGCCCACCGCCCGCCGCCCGCCACGCCGGAGTCCAGGCTCCCCGACGCCCTCCTGGGTCCTCTGACCGTGCTGCCTGGCCTGCCTGTCTCCTCCTCACTTGATCGCGGGCTCCCGTCCCCTCAGGGAGGAGGGTCAGCGGAGAGCCCCGCGGTCACAGCTGTCAGTGCCCCGGCCAGGCAGGCCTTCAGCGGGGGTGCGGCCTCCCGGCTAGGCTGTGGGGCTTCCCAACGTCACCAAGCGCCGCTTCCTTTCCTCCGTGTTGGTCCGCTGGTGCTGGCGCCGCTTGTGTTTCTGGAGGGTGGCCGGGGTGCCCCTTACACGCTGTCACAGTGGCAGGAAGCAAACTCTCCGAGGGCCCTTCTCTGGGCCGAGAAGCCGCCGCCTCCCATGCTCCTTTCTCATCAGGACGACAGCCTTTCCCAGAGGCCAGGCTGTCGGGCCTCCCCTCTGCGGGGTGATCGGCTGTGCGGAGCCCTTGGTCTGAGCGCTTTGTCCTGTGGGCAGCAGTGGACTCTTGGAACAGAGGGGAGTGACTGCTGCGTGGGACCCGTTTCTCCAGCCAGCTGCTGCGACCTGGTGACTGGAGCCTTCTGGGGGCCTCCTCCCCATCCTTTGTCCTCACTTCCCCCTAAGGTGTCCCCTCCTCCCCCTGCTGTGTCCCCATGTCCCCTGCGTGTCTCCTCTCCCCTTTCCACATGCGTTCCTGTGCCCTGGGCGGACTGAGTGGAGTGCGGGTGTGCGGGATGGAAACTCGCGCCTTCCAGCTTGGCGCCTGCACCGGCCGACTCAGCGGCTGCTCTGCGCCGCTGGGCTCGGCCTGAGAGTCACAGGCCACAGGCTCCTTGGTGGCAGGGGCCAGAGATACGGGGCTCCCGTGGGGCCCCAGCCTTGTGGCACCTCCTCCCGTGGATGAGCCTCGGGCCAGCCTGGCTGGGACGCAGGAGTCTGGCCTTCAGCAGCCTGAGGAGTCACAGACCCACTCAGAAGTGGGGTTTCTTTTTAGAATGTGTGATGTGAGCAGTGCTGGGGTGTGGTGAACGTGACTCTGCCCGAGTCTCCCTGCACCCTCCCAGGACGGTCCGTGCGTGCTGTCACTCGTGTGGTGACCGGTCACCTGAAGCAGGGCTGTGCTCCCGGGCACATGTCTGAGGGCTGTGGCTGCACCAGGATGGGCTCCACTGGGTGGCTCGCCCCAGGGGGCCCTGGTGTCAGTGGGCTGGCGGTGGCGGAGGCGTGAGAGTGGCAGGCACCTCCGGGGTCTTTGTGTCGGGCGGGCACCTGCTGGTCACACGGCGCGTGGTCCTCGGTCCGGAGCCGCCTGTCCCTGCACCGGAAGGAGCTGCAGCCACAGACAAAGAGCCAGGCTATGGGAGGGTGAGGACTCCTGCCAGCGTGCATCCCCACCTGCGTCACGGCTGTGCTCCTGCCACGTCAGAACAGCAGCTCCCAGGACCGGAGTCGGGGGATCAGAGATGGATGCCCTCGATGCTGGCAGGGCCGAGAGTCAGGACCGAGGCTGGGAGAGGTGGCCTGTGTGCCCAGGGCCGCTCTTTAGTTGCCGGGCCCAGGCCAGAGCTGGCCTCCCGGCCTGCCCACAGGTCCCGGCCAGTGGTGCAGACGTGGGAACGGACTGGGAGATCCTGGCACTGCCGCCCCAAGAATGTCGCGAGGGGGGGACACTTCTCGGCCAGGCGCGGGGGTGCGTGTGGGCGGCTGGGCCCTGCCATCTGGCCCGCTCTCCCCTTCTCTGCTAGAGCCAGAAGATGGCCCAACCCTCCACCCCTGACGCCAGCAGGACGTGCCGCTGCCCATGCCACTGCTTTGGGGGCCGCCTCCCGCTGCCCAGGGGTCAGGCTGCCCTGCCCTACTGGGTGCCCGCAGTCCTGAGGCCTCCCAAGAAGGTAAGAGGGAGGCTCGTCTGGTGGCGAGGCCTGAGTGATAGTGGGCCTCGGGGGGCCGGGATGGTGGGCAGGGGGCGAGCGCTTCTCCACTGGTGCCTGGGGTCCCCAATAGCAGAGCTGTGTGTGGGGAGGTCTGCCGGGCATCCGGTGGTGTCGGGAGGGCTTTGATTCGGCAGCACCACCGTCACCCCTCGCTGCCACCTCCCCTCCGTCTCCTGCCTCCGCCGCCTCGTCCCCCTGCCCAGCCCTGTCCGGCACGAGGGGCTGCAGAAGGACCTCGCCCTTGGGCTCTGCGACAGGTCCAGCTGCCCCCCGCCATGGTTTTCCCGGGTTCCGGGGCTCTTTGGAGGCTCCTCCCTTCCGCATTCCAGTTACTGGTTTCCCGTCATCAGGTAGCAGACTGTCCCCAGAACTAAGACCCGGGAGGCCTTTTCAAAGGAGCCTGGCGCGTTCCACGCTGGTGGCAGCCCCTTCCCAGTGTCCAGGCCGGAGCGCTGGGGCTGGGTCACCGGGGTGAACGTATTCACCCAAATTCTTTTCTTTTAGGTGACAGAACGTCAACAAAGCTTCAGCAGCGTCCACGGTAACTCAGCGTCCAGTGTCTTCCCGTCCCTCTCCCCAGGGAGCACAGGGTCCTTGAGCGCCGTGGCGGGTCGAGGGGACTTCGCACACCCCATGAGGACCGCCGCGGGCACATCCGCTTCCCCCTGCATCGCTCATCACCCACAGCCCTTTCCCTGGACCCGAGGGGCCCAGACCTGCCGGCTGTCCACGCGCCTCCTGGCTCGCGGCTGGCGTCCCCGCGGCTCTGCAGAGGGCAGAGGTGCGGGCTGGCTGCCGGCTGCGCCCGTCCCCCCGGCCTGCTGAGCCCGCACTGCAGGTGCAGTCCCCTTGATGGGCTGCAGGAGGGACAGGCAGACGCCAAGAGGCAGGATGGCTGCTGACGCAGAGACACTGGTAGTGACGCCTGAGTGCCGGCCGGGTGCCGAGCTGGGTGGGAGGGCGCTTGGGAATGAATGGCCGCCAGCAAATACGCCTCACTGCCGCGCGCAGTGCGTTAAGTGACGCGTGGCGAGGAGCGTGCATCGTCACACCTTTGTGGGGGCAACTTGCAGCTATCGATCCAGTGTGATCGGGTGCCCGGCTTTAACCCCGCGCGCGCCTGCCTGCCGCCCGGTCTCCCCGGCAAAGCGGCGGAAGCCACAGAAGCGTGTCTCGTGGAGCGGAGCGAGGGGCGTGGTACCTGTCCCTAGAGACAGAGGGGCCCCCATGCAGGTACCGTGCGACGGTCCCTCGCCCCAGGACTCCGTCAGCGTAAATTAAAGCCACCTGCATGGCGTGCGTCTGAGCGGACGGTCACGGGGCTGTGCAGGCTGGAAGAGGGACGTGACGGTCCGTGAGCAAAACAGGAAGCAGCTCACCGGCTCCGGTTTCCGGCCAAAGAGCCCGCAGTCGTTCAGCAACGCTCCAGTGGTCGGAGGGGACTGGGCGGAGCAGCCGTTTTTCTCGCCACTGAATCACTATTTACAGGTTGAGTTTTATTTGCTGCTTGGAGGTTTGAACACTCTAACCTGTAAGACGCGCGAAAAGCTCTGCTAGTTTATCGTTGAATTTACGTGTATCTGCCGTTACGTTTTTAGACCAGTTTTGATTTTCACTCCAGCTTTAGTGCTTAGGAAGCTGGTACGAGTGACGTTTCCAGCCTCAAAGCCATCCCTACGGTTTTCACAGGCCAGGCCTGGGAGCGAGTCTCGCTTGGCCCAGAGGCCGATCTGTCTCTGACACAGCTTTGAATGGAGTGATTGAAAACCGTGAGGTGGCTCCTCTGGCCTCCAGTCCATCTGGTGTCCATTTTAAAGACACAAATTCACATCTCGGATCTTGCCTTCTCCTTGCGAAGGGGCTTCTCTGCTTTTCTTCCCTCTCTCTCTTTTTTTTTGGTAGAATTTTTTATAAAAAAAATGTTTCATGCTCATAGTTCATTTTTATTTTCATACACTCAGAGTAGTTATTTCACGTTAGCAGCACATTCGCGTCACGAATACGAGGCGCCATCAGGAGGGCCACGCGCCATAGAGCAGGCGTGGACACAGCTGGGGCGTCAGGAAGCGCGTGCGCATCGTGTGTGGCGGCGAAGCTTTCACGGGGAATTTCAGACGCTCGCGAGACCCCGCTGCCATCACTCAGCTGTCACTGCCCGCTCCTGGCCAGTCTGCTCCGTCCGAGCCTCGGCCTCTCCGTGCCCCTGCCAGAGAAACGATCGCTCCCTGTGAGCATTCGCAGTGACACGCCGGCCCCCCGTGCACACCCTGTCGCTTCAGCTTGACGAGACGGAGGACACAGCCGGCCCAGGCACCCCAGATATGCTCGTGTCCCCGGCACGGGCGCTGGCGGCTCTGCGGTGACGGGCACCTCCTCCTCACGTGGCGGCCGCTCCTGGCCCTTCTCCAGGACGTGCCCCTCAGCCTCAGCTCCTGGCCGCCCTGCAGGCCGCCCTGAGCGTCACTGCGGACAGTCGGTGGGCGGGCTCCCCTCGTTTCTCGGGCCGCGTCTGCAGGGGCTGCTGGGGTTCCGTGCCGGGACGAGGAGACACGCGGCTGGAGTTCACGAAGGGAGAGCACGGCTGCAGCCGGGGCGTCCTGTCGTCTTCCGTCCGGACTCTGCTCACCCACAGCTCCTGCGGGAGCAGTCGGGGCCCAGCGCGGGGCATGTGGGGGCCTCCCGCTTTGTCCACCTGCCCGTCCCGAGCTCTCAAACTGTGCTGCCCCCAGTGAACCCGCGTCTGCTTGGTGTGTTTGTTACGTTTTGGAGAGTGGGTCTCGGACCGGCGCGCACAGCCGGCCCTCTGTGTGTGAGTGCCCTGTGGCGGCGGGACGGACCACCGTGGCCCGGCCACTGAGGCTCCACATGGCTCAGCCCTTCCTGGGGGCCTCACCCAGCCTCGCCCAGGTCCTGCTTTTCTCACCCGGGGCCCCACACTGCTGCTCGGGCTCACCCCACGGGGCGGCCGGGGGTGCCGGGGGCCACAGCAGGGCCTCCCCTGCCCTGGCTGCTTCCCCTCGCTCTGCCGGCCTGGCATCGGCCGGAGAAGCCCTCCCGCCCCCGTGCCCCGGCCTCCCCACTCCGCGGCCGGCCCCGCGAGTCAGCTCCTGCAACTGTAGGTAAACTCGCGTGGGTCCACGCGCGTGTGGAAGTGGAAGACGCGCGGGTTCTGTTGTCACGCCGGTCGTCGGTCAGCTCAGCCCTTTCCCTCCAACCGGAGGGAGGCGGAGTCCCTCCACGTGTCCTGCAGCGCCGTCACCTCCGCTCTGTCATCACCTCCGCTCCTGCCCTCACCTCCGCTCCCATCACCTCCGCTCCCGCCCTCACCTCCGTTCCCGCGTCACCTCCGCTCTCGTC